>BQNB010014380.1:19353-69480 GCA_026074375.1 Tanacetum coccineum
CTAGACCTGAGCTAGCACCCAACGGAGTTCCGCACTCGGAAGCACATACAACGACCTCACGTATTCTACACACCTATTACAAGACTTCCACCAAAGAATCTCCAAACTCAAGCATGACCGCCCTCGACACAAGCCAATTACACCATTGCTTATTCGCACCCGGACAAGACTTAGACACTTGCTTCTCCGCACATGGATTAAGACTCTACACTTGCTTCTCCTTGAATGGAGTAAGACTTACGAATATAAATAAGAGTGTTTAAGTGTTTGTGTTACAACAAGACCCTTTACTCGATCTAAAGAATAGAGTGTAAGATGACTCTAGACACAACACATAAGATTGAATTAAGCTCTTGTGGTTCTTCTTTTGTAAAGAATTTTTCTTTTAGTAAGATGATAGAAAGATGTTAAGACAAAAGAATATTGAAAAACTTAAAGAGATATTAGAAAGAAATAAGAGGGGAGAAATGTTTGGCAAGAGGTAAAGTCCAAGCATGGCAAGAGAGGAATATCTATAGGCCAGATGGTAAGATAGTTTGTGACACGCTAGTCCCAACGCGTTGACGCGTGAGCCTGGTGTGCCATAACTGTTTTGTCCTCTTGTCGATATATAGTTATTGCCTATTGCTAAACCTCTATTCACTTTTACGCTTCCCTAGACTGTTTCAAATCTCCAAGAAGGTTTAGATTAAGCGAAATCATTAGTCGTGGTTGATTGGGGTACAAATATGATTTGGTTAAGGTTAAAGAAAGGAAGCATGCTATTAGGTTAATTGGGGTACACATATGATTTTGTTAAGGTTAAAGAAAGGAAGCATGCTATTACCTAATTAAGAAGTGGGAAGGGTGGATAATGGAGGGTAAATAGGCTTTTGTGGGGATCAAGTTAGACAAAGTCAAGTAAATGGGATTCTCAATTTGAAATTCAAATTTTGAATTCAAATACAAATGAGTGTGGCTTTAATTAGGGAAAAACAGGGTAGCATGCTGGTGGGGAAACATTGACTACGATATCCTTTATATTTTAACGATTAAAAATAAACGTTTGCAACACTTAAAATCACAAATGATAACCAAAAATGCCAAAACAATAACAATGTTCCTGGCGTGCTGGTCACGTGCCCGCACATGGCCAGCATGCAGACGCTGTTAAGGTTTTGCACATTTTTTATTTGTCGGCTTTTCTCTTACCTGACAAATGTATATTTTTCAATACAGGTATGAATATGATATTTGGTTTATTAGAAACACTTGAATTGAGGTTCAGACTTAGAGAGGAGCACAAATGAGTCCTTCCGTTTTTAACAAAACGCCAACTCCTTTTCTTTAACAATTGCCTCTAGCCAAGGCCAACAAGTAGAATCATTGTTAGCCTTATAAATATTCAAAGTCAAACAAGAATGTAACAGTCATATTTATTAGTGTCGGTCTTACGAGATAGGAACTTTATAATAGGATAGTCGGGTACACAGGCTTGGACTTTAAGCTAATATTGTCCATGTTAGGGCCAAAAGCCCAGCACAAGCCAAGCCTAGCCCAAGGAGAAACCCTAGGCGTCCCATATTATGGATGGCATATAGATACCCCTTCCCCTCATGTGGAGAAGGGTGTTAGTTACCTTATTTTCATTTTCATAAGAGTTTCCTTCCACCACATCTCTCTCTACTTTCTTCTCTTTCTTTCTCTAATATTTCTACCATGATCAAGTGCTTATGTTGTGATATGGATAGTATTTTGGGTTCCTACATGTGGTATTAATCCCCTCGGGTTGATTTGCTTTGTGTTTTTGTGGTTTAAACAAATATTTTTCTCACGTCAAAAGGAATGTTTTGTTCGATCTCATTTCATGTCCAACAACGATTCATAAGTGTTTTTTAATCCTCAAACATGATTGTTTTAGGTTTATAAACATTTATAAAACGGTTTTACACCTCTAGAATCGAACCTAGGTCCTTAGCTTTCAAATTTTGTGTTTGTTTTGTTATTTTTTATTCACATCATTTTAGTATCAAAAAATCATCAAAAAGCTTATTCAGTTGTTAAATCTTTCAAAGTTTTGATTTTTCTTGTTACTAATTGTGTTATAATCGTTCTAGGATAAAAAGGTTTAATCTTTAATGTGTCAAAATCATTTTTGAGTCGTGTCATTTCATTATGAGTCGAGCGAAACTTGCTTAAATTTGGACCCAGCGAGCCTAAGTCTCAGTCGTGACCAGCGAGACATCAAAACCAAGCGATCCTTGGTTGTACTTAGTTCTAATGAACCTGAAATTATATTGAAGGCAGCGAGCTTATGCTTCGGTCATTCATTTGAACCTCACACTCGGTCATTCAAGTGAACCTCATATTCGGTTGTGTCGAGTGAACTATACATTCGGTCGTGCTCAGCGAGTCTCACACTCGGTTATGTTTAGCGAGACACACAAATCAGGTGAACCTTGATCTTAAAGTCAATGAATGAGTCCAGTGAACCTTTTTTAAGGCAGCGAACCTTGGTTAAGTGTAGTGCCAAGTGAACCTCATATTCGGTTAGCTCAGTGAACGAGGTAGCAAACAAGCTCAGCGAACCTATCTAGCGGATCATCTAGCTGAACGAACGAGCATCTTTGGTGAGTCAAGACTCGGTCAATACTGAGTGGGTGTGTTAGGGTTTAAGATTTTTTAATGCATGGAAAAAGGTTACAAGCCCTAATTTGCTTTTTTACTTATACCCTTTTCTCGCAAGTACTTTCATTGTTAACCCTTTTTCTTTCTTATAACAATTGTTAGTTTTCTTTTGTTAACCCTTAACGGAAAAGAAACTCCATTGTTAGTCCTTGGTTTGTTTAAGACGCAACGAGTGTTATTTCTTTTTAAAAAAGTTTTAAGCTTTCACGTCAAAGTGTTTACACCGTTAGTCCATTACAATCAAAACACTCAAACAACCGTTAAAGTTTACAACTTTCACACTTATAAGTCAAATAACTTCCAAAGTTAGCACCTTTATCAAGATTTCAACAACAAAACACAACAACACAAAACCTTATCTACTTAAGATCCGTAATCCCTTCACAACAAACGTCAAAAATGACAAACAATCTTCAAACAAACACTACAAGTTCTCTTCACAATGCGATCATGGAAGCCGGTGGCAAAGATCGTCCACCAATGTTAGCACCTGGTAACTATGTTCAATGGAAATCCCGAATAAGAAGATACATTGATACAAAACCAAACCGTGAACTTATACATTACTGTATTGAGAATGAACCGTATCAATACCAAGATATTGTGGTTCTTGCTACACCTGGTACTGCTGATGCTCCACCAACATGTAAATCAAGAGTAAAGGAGACATATGCAACTGTTTCATAGGAGATAAGGAAGAAGATAGATGCTGAAGCTAAAGCAGTTCACATCATACTTACTGGAATCAATAATGATATCTACTCTACAGTTGATGCTTGTCCTAATGCTAAGGAAATGTGGAAAGAAATTGAACGTTTGAAGCTAGGTGAGAATATCAACAAACAAGATTGTTAATACAAAGCAAATCGTAAAAACGTTTATTTATATTTTACGATCTCTCTTTTTGTTTTGTCGAAGACAAAACATAAACCTATAAAGTAAAAACTAAATCTACTTGTTCTAAGCCAATAGTTTTTCTAACTCTCTAAAACTAATCTCTAATTACTCTTTGCATTTCTCTCATAACATATAAACTTATCATATCAACAAGTCTTTCTAATATACTTCTTGTAAATAATCTTTTTCTCCAAAGTTATTTTCACAACAAACTCTTTTCAAAAAAAATCACAACTCTACTAGTCTTTTTCACATAAAGACCATATTCACATAAACATTTATTTAAGTTATTTCTTTCAAAAAAAAGTCTTCTTCAAGATTATACATTACTTATGTTTAATCACTTTAAACTATCAAAGTTCATACTTATTTATCAAAAATGAAAAAGGCTTTATTCAGTTACTGTATGCCGGTGCTCTTAGTTTTTCAAGCCGGTGCCCTCTGTCAACACCACCGGAAGAACCGTCCTACATAAACTTGTTGGCTATAGATACCAACTCATTTCTCTGATTCAATATACTTAGAAATACAATTCCTTTTCAAGAATAATCAGTGTAATAACGATACTTTAATACCTCTTATGTTCTTTTGTCTTTGTAGATCTATTATGAAGACATTATTGTCAAGATAATACTCCTAAAGTAATTATCTTTGTACATACCTTCTTACAATCAAGTTTTCCACATCCACCATTAACAATCTTCAAATCTCAAGATCATTCTATCTTATCATTCTTATAATTCCATCTATTAAGTGTTAAAGTACTTAGGTTATAAATGTGTAAATGTAAATTTTTAGGTACCATAGTATGAGGAAAACATCTTTGAAGTATTGTAAACATCCATATTGTTGGTTATATTTTTTTAAATCAATTAGGAATTGTGGAAGGGTGTTAGTATATTGGTGAAATGATTCTTATCTCATAGAACCCGGTGTTTTACTAGCACCGGATAAAAGGTAAGTAAATATGTAAGGCTTCTCCCGCTTAGTTAAAGGATTAATGGTGATTAGTGAATTCAACCTCTCGAGTAGGTTGACATCGGGGAGTGGAGTATGGCAAGGAAGGTGTCCTTGTAGCCGAACCACTATAAAAGAATGTGCTTAAACATCCTTTGCATCCTCACTAGTATTATTTATATTCACTTGATAAGCATGTGGTGCTTAATTATAACATGAATACATCACATATCTACACATCCTAGTTTTAGCGGAAAAGTCAATGCTTAGTACTTTAAAAAGCTTTGTGTTTAGAACCTATTGCTCAATGTTTCCTTGATTTGATTTTGAATACGCCCCATGAGTTTTAGTTACTTGTTTGTTTTATTATAACACAAATCTATTTCACAAAAATCAATGCATTGATGGACAATTCGATATAAAAATTTTAAATTTATAAACAAAACTATTTGATACAAGAAATTTTTAAGGGAAAACGCATTCACTTACCCCCCCCCCCTCCCCCTAACGTTTTCCCACAATTGTAACCGAGAGCAATGTTACCGAAGATTTTTCAAATATATTGTAATTTTTAAAATTCTTCAAAATTTAATCAAGCATTTTTTTAATCATAATACATATCACAAGTTATTTATGGAATATTCATCCCCTATTGAAGCTTAGGTAATAAGATCAAATGGAAAGGTCAATTTTTTTCAGAACTCGATTCGTGAGCCCCACTGCCGTTCTTCCATTTATCTATTGGTAAAACTGCACCGGCCTCATGTATAAGCAACAGCACCGGCATCGATATTTTTTTCTTATCAAATGGGCCAATAATATTTTTTTTTTTTTTTGGGCCTCTAGATAAAATGTGCTTATGGATTTAGATGAATATATATTGTTGGGCTAACAATTTTAAGGCTAAACAACATTTATATATGAATAAATACAATATTTTCATTTGTTGAGGATTTAGATAGAAAAATCTTTTCTTGTATGTTATACTATATGGTGTGTATTTATTTGCTTTTAAATTTATAGGATGACATTTACTATGTATAAAACATGGAAATTATTTGTATATTTTCCCGGAAAGCAAACTATTCCGTCTTTTATTCCTCAAATACCCATCTCATCTAAAAATTCGATGCTCCGTCCAAAACTTTAGGGGGGGGGGGGGGTTGAATAGTTTTACCGGTTAATTAGCGTTTTAAAAGTTTGCTTATGAAATAGTTTGATTCGAGATGTATGTCAATCAACCAACAATATGAATCACAACTAAACTATCTAATAATGCAAGTAATAAGTAAAGAGATAAAGAAAGAAACGATCAAACCAAGACACCGAGATTTATAGTGGTTCGGCAACGAAGCACCTCTTCGTTCCTACTCCACTCCCCGAGCACTCCACTCGAGATTTCACTATGTCAACAAGCTCCCTTTAGGCGGAGAAAACCGTTTACACGTCGCTTACTTTCTTTTCCGACACTAAGCTAGATGTCGAGTCCTAATCTTAGCTAGAACCAATCTAAGACTTCACTAAGTCTTCAAACACTCACAAGATCTACACTCTTGGATTGACACACAATCCAAATCACACCAATATACAATCTACACACTTGGATCTACACTTGATCCAATTAATACAACAACACAAAATAAATCTAATGAATGTTTGTGATCTTGAAGAAGAGAAGAGAGAAAGATCACTTGATAACAATTCGTATGTAGAAGAATACGATTGTTCTTCTCTTGCACTTGATTAGAAGGTGAAGAAGGGAGGAAGAAAGAATTAATCACTTGAAACAAAATCAAGGTATGTTAGTGATCAAGATATGTGTTTTAGAAAGAAAGGAAGAAGAGAGAAAACTAGATCTGATAGAATTTTTGGCAAGAGGAAGTCTGATTTTGAAATGGGTGGCCCAGTATTTATAGGGGACAAAAAAGTAGCCGTTGCTGGTGGCGGTCCCGGCGGCCCCTTATATATAAGGGGGCCGCCGCCCCTATAAGGGGGCCGCCACTAGACTCCGCTCCCTTTTTTGTCCTTTTGTGGTGAAGGTTGTATCTGTTATGGAACCTTCCATTTTGGGGGGAAAATTTGAAATTCAAATTTTATGTTTTTAATAAAACATTTCTTTTAATTAATAAATAATTTGTTTTTATATTTTTATAAAAACATTTTTGTGGAAGTATAAGATTTAAGAAAAAATTATTTTCTTGATCACTAATCATGTTTAATGATTTGTTTATCCATACCTTAAGTGATTAATCATAGAAATAGAAGTTTATGATTATTAATTTATAAACGTTTAATTTTATCGTAAACGTTTTCACATTTTGTTATTATCAAAACATTGAGAGGTCGAAAAATATAAATAACGTTTTTAGACATTATTTGTATTAACAAACTTCATAACTCAATTTTAAGCCTAGTAGCTAACTAATATTGACCACTCTATAAATATTTTTTGCCGCCTTGAGTCACGCCTTAAAAACGCTATGACGCAACGCCTCACGCTAAATCTTAAGGCTTGGCTATGCCGCCACGCCACGCTTCACGCTATTTATAACCTTGGGAAATGGCAATTGAAGCAATAAGAACGAAACACAAGCACACGATATAGGTTAACGACATCAGAATGAAGAAGTTGTGCATGATCCAAATTAAAAACCTTTGAAGAAAATATAAGACTAACATAAGAACAAGATATATAAAAGTAACAAGATATATAAAAGCAAAAAAAAATAACACTCCATGGTCTCAATTTGTAATCGTTCACACTTTTTATGATGATTTGTCTCAAGATACGTGTAAACGAGTGAACGAATAATATTTTATATTCAGCTTACCCGATGAAGGCATGTCTTTTTAATAATATGTATGCGGCTATATTTAAATGGGGTATGTTTAAATGGTGAAATTTATGGTCTTATTACAGCTTGTTAGTGTGATGTTGGTGCTCGAGTGAAATTATGACGTGACGCTAAATTAGCGATAGTTATGTTGTTTGCCACTACACCTGCCTAGTATAATACCAAACACCCTCTAAAAATAAGTACTTATAGAATACGTACATATTTTTATGCTTAAAATAAGTACTTATAAAATGAAGTACTTTTTGAACTAGTGTTTGGATTTGCTTAATTTAAAAAAAAGGTTTGTAAAAAAATAACATAATTTTCTAGTCAAGTTCATTTTTAAAATGTTATAAGATATATAAGAGAAAAAATTATTTTTGTTAAATATATATGATTAGCACAAAACACAACTAGTGGGGCTTATGGCTAATTTGGTTATGGGTTTTTGTTTCATAATCTCATTTTTTGGGTTTATTTTGAAACTTTTCGACTTATATAACTATATTATGTCATAATAAATTTATATAAGCCGAAAAGTTTCAAAATTTAAGTATAAAAAGTAATTTTAAGAGGTTTTTTAACTTGTGCTTTAGAGGTAAAAGTTAAAAAGGGTCTCATGTCATCTATTGTTTGGTCAACGGCTATCGAGTGATCTTCATTATTTTTCGCATCAAGCCCGTAACTACTGATTAACCATTCAGAAAATGCCGCGTAAAAACTTTTACCCAAAGGAAGTAAAAAAAAAACATCTTAGAGGGTGTTGTTTTAGGTTATGAAACATAAGCCCACCTAGTGTGATCGTCCAACGAATCCTCCTCGTGATACATAACCGAACTCATTCACTCTCTCTTGCATTCGGGTCTCAAACTCTCTAAAACTCTTAAACTCTCAAACTCTCTAAAAACATCTTAGAGGGTGTTGTTTCGGGTTATGAAACATAACACATTTCTAAAACTCTCAAACTCTCTCAAGGATAAACCATACTCATTCACTCTCTCTTGCATTCGGGTCTCACATAACCGAACCCATACACAACCCACATTTCCTTCTAAGGACACAAGGTGTACTTATGTTCGCATACAAGGGTATTAAGAAGAGTATACTAGCTAAGGATTGGGTATACAAGCTTTGAAGCTTAGGGTTATACACGGTTTGGGTGTAAACGAGTTAGGTTATCTACACGACGCACATTAAAGACTCTAGGACCCATTGTAAGTCGCGACAAAGCTTTGCATGTCATTTTCCATTCGTTGTTTTCATACTCTAGTTATTTAGTCACGTACATTGGTGTTGGACAAGTTACGTGGGCATGAGCATGTATGGCTCGACTCATGCATGGTTCACGCACGTAATTTATGCGTATGATTGATCTTGTGTGGTGCTAATATATATACACGTATATGAAACATGACTAAACATCGAGTTAAGGCTTAGACATCTCATTAAAATGCACGAATGAGAACCAAGGCGATCATGGGTTCGTTTTTATTAAACACATAAATTTTATACGTAAACTTTTCAAGTAAACGTGACAACTTGGCTTGGGAACGCAAACATTAACTTATTAGACGAACGCATGTGATAAATCGCGGCTAATAAATGTTAACGAGTGCTTAACGAAAAGATTGAAACCCCTAGGATATAACTAATGAGTTAATGGACCAAAATTGGGTTCGTTTAAACCCTACTAGGCCCAACAGGCCCAACAGACCACGAGGGGGGGGGGGAGCTTACAGCTTATTTATAAGCTTCACGAGCTTATTTAGAGGCCTAGTGTGCTTATTAATCACACATGGACCCTAAAATACCTTTAGAAACCAATCGGACCTCTAAAGGGCTTGTTAGCCCATTAACGAGCCCATAACGCAAGCCAATGAGCCACAGCGAGCTTATACGGCTTATTAGTGGTCTTATACAAGTTTAAAAATCTTATTGAACCTAGACAAGGCTAATGGGCCTTAATGGACCAAGCCAAACCGTTTGGAACACTATTCGGGTTCCTATTGGGCCCAAGAAGCCCAATAACGAGCTTAATGGCTTATTGAATAAGCCGAAACAGAAAACAGACCCAAATGTGCTTAACAAGTCTAGAAAATAAGTTGAAATACTTAATAGAACCTTTTACAACTAAACGGGTTAAGGCTATTGGGCTAACAAGCCCAATAAGCTCGAATAAGCTCAAATAAGCTCACCCGAGCTTATTTTTCAGCCAAACAGATTCAGTGAGCTTAAATGGACTTAAAAAGGGCTTTTATGCTTTTGAAATCTTAATTGGACCTTTTAAATGCTTATTGGACCTTAACGGGCCCAATAAGGTCCAAATAAGCCTAAATAAGCTCATCCGAGCTTATTTATAAGCTGACCCAGCTTATATGGCTTATTGGAACTTAATGAAACCCATTGTCACTTGTTAGATCTTAATTGGAGTTAAAATGCGATTTTTACAAGTTAAGGGACTAAAAGTGTAAATTTGCAAACTTAAGGGTTAAAACTGTCAAAATCTATTTTTGAAGAGTCTAGGGACTGTTTTTGGTCATTCTGAAACTTTAGGGACTATTAGAAACATATAAGGACCTAAAGTGTAACTTTGTAAAGTTGAAGGACTAAATATGTACAAGTGAAAACTTAAGGGGTCTAAAGTGTAAATACTCTATTTTCATAAACTAGAGGGACTGTTTGGTAATTATAGAAAACCTAAGGGTATTTTATAAACAAAAGTGATTTCATAAACACTTAACATATCAGACGAATTGTATTCGGATAATATATAAGTTAACCTACGATTTAATAAATACGAATATTTATTAATAACTTTTATACGTGTATTAGAACGTGTGAAATCGTATACCTTCCCAAGAGCCATCAAGTGAATACAAATACATTAAACATGTACACCACCACACAAGTGATAACAGTATATATAAACTAGCAATTTATTATAGTTTATACATTGAGTCTTTAGCCTAATTCGTAGACTAAGACTGGTCGTATTTACTTAGGTATTTGACGGTGTGATTCATACTTGGATATATACTATCATTTTCAGAGGACTATTTACTAAGGTGAGTTCATAGCCCCATGTTTTACAATTATTTAAATGATTTACATCGTTGAGGTGAGAACATGCTTTGTTTTATAAATTGGACGCAAGTGTACATTTTATACTATGATTATGTATTTGCCCCACTGAGCCATTTTATCATGAACTGTCAATTGCTAGATTGCGAGTGCGAATGTTATAAATAGATCTATTTAGGATTGACGTCCCCGTTTGGGTGAGTAGCGCTCACTGTGCCGGCTGCCGGACAACAAACGTATACCATGTCAGATTTGGGATGTTACGGGTTAGAACATCATTCAGGAGCATTTATTGGCAATTTATTGCATCCATATACGTCGAGCTTCGGTGTCATGAGCTTAAAAACCGTAATTACTTTTTATGATGTTTGCGTATGTTGCTTAATCATACACTTGGAAATCTTGCGGTCCTACAATTGATTTACATAAACCTATGAATTCACCAACTTTATGTTGACGTTTTAAGCATGTTTTCTCAGGTCAATAAGGCACGAGGTGCCAAGATACATTGGGGGTCACTCTTTGGAGAGAGTCAATACTAAAGATTTGGGGCGTATACATTTTGGGATATTTTTTATAAACCAAAATTTTTACTTATGTTGTCGAACAATTTGAAGCCATGGGCTTATGTAATGAACTAGTATTTGTTAAATCCAATGTATCTTTTTAAACGACACGTTTAGTGGTCGTTCTCATATCTTGTACTATTGATCTATGAAGTAACGCCCTCGGATGTTTAACATTCCGCTGCAACCCAGATTTGGGGGTGTTACAAATTGGTATCAGAGCCAAGGTTATGGAGAACCGGGTCAAAAGTTTTTGTCTGGACTATAACTATTTTTAAACGTTGTTTTCATAAATGGGATTTGCACGGGATATACATACATTACTTGTTTGCATCTAAGATATATGCTTACATGATATACACTGTTTTAGCATTAGTAATTACTAAGTGCTTACATGATTGACATACGTATATAAATTATATTACGTATAGTACTATAAGAGTCTTATAGATATAACATAGAGACCAATCTTATAGTTAAAACTTATAGTCATGTCATACAGATCTCTCTTATAAGTAATACTTATATAAGTTATTTTTGCTTTTGCAGTAGTCATGTCTTCTACATCATCCGCTGTCACCTACACTTCCGTCTACACCGACTTTGAGCCCGGCAGAGCCTTCTGGGGAGCCGATGATGAGGAGGTATCTGAGGGAGGCATTCCACAGGTCATCGTATACGCATATGACGGACTCCCTATACAGCCAGTGGCCCCACCGTCACCGGATTACATACCATGCCCAGAGGATCCACAAACACCGCCAGTTCCTCAGGACGAGGATGAGCGTGAGCCTATGTTCGTACAGGCACATGATCCTGATTACGTATTAGAGCCTGTATACCCCGAGTATATACCATTGGAGGATGAGCATGTGTTCCCAGTTGAGGAGCAGCCATTACCTCCTGTTGATTCACCTACTGCTGAGTCACCCGGGTATATTACTGAGTCGGATCCTGAGGAGGATCCAGAGGAGTATGAGGATGATGAGACAGAGGATGGTTCGGTTGACTATCCTATGGACGGGGGAGATGATGGAGATGATGATGACGGCGATTCATCTTGGGATGACTCCGATGATAAGGATGAGGATGAGGATGATGAGGACGACGAGGAGGAGGAGCACTTAGCTCCGACTGACTTTACTATTGTTGTACCTACTGATGAGCCTGTTTCCCCACCTGAGGGAACAAAGCCTGTTATACCACCATCCTCTACCGACATTACTATTGGGGCTAGAATTACCGTCCGGCCTCAGGTTCCCATATCCCTTCCACCAGAGGCAAAGGTTGAGAGACTTCTAGCCATGACTACTCCATCACCATCACCACCTATCTCACTATCACCACCCTCTGCAGGAGAGCGCCTTGCTAGGTGCACGGCCCCACCTGCACATTCATCACCACCACATGTGCCATCACCATTACTACCATCATCTGGGTATCCAACCCAAATCCAGACACTCAAGATAGCATTCACTCAGGCCCTTATTGATGTAGTTACTGCCGCATTACCATCACCTCCACTACCACCACCTCTATACATACCACCACCTGTTGACCGTAGGGATGATATCCCCGAGTCTGAGCAGATACCTCGCAAAAGGTTGTGTTTGTCCACTCTAGGCTCCAGATATGAGATCAGAGAGAGTTCTACTGCTAGACCTATTGGAGGTCGGGGAATAGATTATGGGTTTGTCAGCACGATAGATGCTGAAGAGAGGCGGAAGGGGGTTAGAGATGTTGGGTACGGTATTAGGGATACTTGGATAGATCCGGCGGAGTCAGTTCCTGAGATAGCACCTATGACCGTGGGAGAGGTCAATGTTAGGGTTACCGAGCTTGCTGAGCTCCATGAGCATGGTACACAGGACTTGTATGCCTTACTAGAGGATGATCAGGATAGTAGGTCTCATATATCACAGCGAGTCGATATGGACTCACAGCGGGTCGATTTGCTTATGGGGGATAGGATGACTCTCCAGGAGACAGTATGGATGGTGGAGGAGGAGGCCTATGCTTCCTGAGAGGCTTGGGCTTACTCGATAGGATTGACTCAGGCGACCCATCAGGAGCTTCAGACCCATCGTGATCATGTGTATGCACACGGGACTCATATCCAGGCACATCAGGCACAACTATAGCTGCAGAGTACTCTTATTCAGACACAACACCAGGTGTATGAAACTCGTTTTCAGACGCAGCAGGCTGAGATAGCAGCGCTTCGAGAGTCTGACCATAGGCGCCAGGCACAGATGGCAGAGACTCTCCGAGTGATGAGAGACATGAGATGAGAGATGAGTGACATGCAGGCTGAGTTGTTAGCACACTGAGAGCAGCAGGGGAGAGCTAGACAGCCAGGACCAGATGTTAGGATTCCAGATCACCAGGATGCTTCGAGGGATGCTGACAGTCACATCTAGTGATTTATGTTATTTTATCTTGCTAGGCTATTGTACAGGCATGTTAAGTATTAGGGGTTTTCCCCGCTAACATAACCTTAGATATTTTGTATTGTATTTTATGTAATCAGAAACTATTTCATGTAAACTTTTCAAAGTTATGAATGAAATAGATGTGTTATGTGGTACTACATACCTCTCTTGTGTTGTTGTCTTATGCTGTCATGATTATAACCTCATGTTTTGTCTTTTGTGATCTAGACAAATCATGACACCTACGACCAGACGAGGACCAAACACCCATACTGACAACACACACCCAAACAACATGACTCCAGAGTCTGTCCAGGCTATGATTGATCAAGCCCTTCAGCGAAACTCCACCAATGGAGACGCACGACATAGTTCGCACCAGGATGACCGAAGGAATGTGCAAACTGCATGCCCTTGTTACTACGCTGACTTTATGAAATGTCAACCTTTGAACTTCAAAGGAACTGAAGGTGTGGTCGGTTTAACTCGGTGGATTGAAAAGATGGAGTCGGTTTTCAATATCAGTGGTTGTGCGATTAATAATCAGGTAAAGTTTGTCACCTGCACTCTGTTAGGTGTTGCTTTGACTTGGTGGAACGGTCAGATAAGAACTTTAGGTCCCGAGGCATATGCAATGACTTGGGAAGGACTCAAGAAGAAAATAACGGACAAGTATTGTCTACTGGGTGAGATCCAGAAACTAGAAATTGAGTTGTGGAACCTAAAGGTCAAAGGGAACGATGTTCCAACATACATTGAACGTTTCCAAGAGCTAACCCTGATATGTACCAAGTTATGTGCTAATGAAACTGAGAAGATCAACAAGTATATCCGTGGACTTCCTGATAACATCAATGGGAATGTGAAGGCTTCCAAGCCCAAGACGTTGGATGAGACGATTGAGTTGGCCAACGACTTGATGGATCAGAAACTCCGTACCTATGCGGAAAAATCTGATAATAAGAGGAAGGCGGATGATTCATCCAGAAACAACCATGGACACCAACAACAACCCTTCAAGAAGCAGAATGTAGCCAAGGTCTACAATATGGGGACTGGTGAGAAGAAACCCTATGGGGGAAACTTGCCCAAGTACACCAAGTGCCATTTTCACCACAATGGCCCGTGTACCCAGAAGTGCCACAAGTGCAACAAGGTAGGGCACTTTGCCCGCGATTGCAGGAGTACTGGCAACACAAACGTTGCTAATACTCAGAAGGGCAATGGGGCAGCTCCCAAGGGGAATGGTTGTTTTGAGTGTGGAGCACCAGGGCATTTCAAGAGAGATTGTCCTAAGTTGAAGAATAAGGATGGAGGGAATGGGAATGCACAAGGCTGGGTTTATGCAGTTGGGAATGCAGAGAAGAGAGGGAATGCATCGAGAAACCCAGACTCCAATGTCGTCACAGGTACGTTCCTCTTAAACAACCACCATGCATCTATATTATTCGATACTGGTGCCGATAGAAGTTTTATATCTACTGCATTTAGTTCCCTGATTGACATCGTCCCAACTCCATTAGATAATAGTTATGATGTCAAATTAGCTGATGGGAAAATAGTCGGGATAGACACTATTATACGAGGTTGCACTTTAAATTTCTTTGACCATCCGTTCAACATAGATCTAATGCCCATAGAATTGGGTAGTTTCGACATCATTATCGATATGGACTGGTTAAGAAGATGTCACGCCATGAACGTGTGTGATGAGAAACTTGTTCGAGTTCCCTATGGAAATGAAACCTTGACTTTCCGTGGTAACGAGAGTAACAACGGGAGAGAATCTCGATTGACCGTTATCTCCTGTTCAAAGGCTCAAGAGTACATGGCGAAAGGATGCCAGGTCTTTTTGGCGCAGATATCCGCCAAGAAAGAGGAGGACAAGTCGGAAGGAAAGCAACTCAAGGATGTACCTATCGTCCGAGATTTTCCTGAAGTATTTCCCGAGGACTTGCCAGGTCTTCCTCTGGCTCGACCAGTGGAATTCCAAATCGACTTAATTCTAGGAGCCGCACCTGTAGCTCGAGCACCGTATCGATTGGCTCCATCCGAAATGAAGGAATTGTCGGAACAACTACAAGAGCTTTCCGATAAAGGATTCATAAGGCCTAGTTCCTCACCTTGGGGAGCCCCAGTCCTGTTTGTCAAAAAAAAGGATGTGTCATTCAGGATGAACATCGACTACCGTGAGTTGAATAAGCCGACAATGAAGAATCTTTATCCACTCCCGATGATCGACGATTTATTTGATCAACTCCAAGGATCCAATATTTATTCGAAGATAGATCTGCGATCGGGTTATCACCAGCTTAGAGTACGAGAGCAAGACATTCCAAAGACGGTATTCTGAACTCGGTATGGACATTACGAGTTCCAGGTTATGCCATTCGGGCTAACAAACGCACCTGCGGTATTCATGGACCTCATGAACCGAGTGTGCAAGTATTACTTGGATAAGTTGGTAATTGTCTTCATTGATGACATACTTATTTATTCAAAGGACGAGAAGGAACACAAAGAACATCTTAAGGCAATTTTGGAGTTGCTTAAGAAAGAGAAGTTGTATGCTAAGTTTTCAAAATGTGAATTTTGGATTCCGAAGGTACACTTCCTTGGTCACGTGATTGATAGCATAGGTATTCATGTGGATCCAGCCAAGATAGAATCTATCAAAGATTGGGCATCTCCTAAGACACCAACGGAGATCCGCCAATTTTAAGGTCTTGCTGGGTACTATCGAAGGTTCATCGAGGGATTTTCGAATATTGCTAAACCAATGACAAAGCTTACGCAGAAAGGAATCAAATTTGATTGGGGTGAAAAGGAAGAGAACGCGTTTCAGTTAATAAAGCAGAAGTTATGCAGTGCGTCATTTCTGGCTTTACCTGAAGGAAGCGAAGGCTTTGTGGTCTATTGTGATGCTTCACACAAAGGCTTAGGCGTTGTGTTAATGCAGAGAGAGAAGGTGATTGCCTATGCTTCTCGACAGTTGAAAGTTCATGAGAAGAACTACACCACTCATGATCTAGAACTTGGATCGGTAGTGTTTTATCTAAAGATATGGAGACACTATCTATATGGAACCAGATGCACCGTGTTCACCGACCATAAAAGCCTACAACACATTATCGATCAAAAAGAGCTTAACATGAGGCAACGCCGTTGGCTAGAATTGCTAAGTGACTACGATTGTGACATTCGTTATCATCTAAGGAAGGCAAACGTAGTGGCGGATGCATTGAGCCGTAAAGAACGGATTGAGCCACCGCGGGTTCGAGCCTTAGTTATGACTATTAGCTTGAATCTTCCCAAATGAATTTTAGAAGCTCATATCGAAGCTCAGAAGCCAGAGAATCTTGTGAATGAAGATGTAGGCGGTATGATTAGAAAGGACATACCCAAGGAAAGGTTGGAACCACGCGCCGATGGAACTCTATGTTTACATGGCAGGAGTTGGTTACCTGGCTATGGAGACTTAAGATCCGTGATTATGCACGAATCCCACAAGTCGAAATACTCTATCCATCCAGGTTCCGAAAAGATGTACCAAGATGTGAAGAAACTATATTGGTGGCCCAACATGAAGGCTGACATCGCCACATATGTTAGTAAGTGCTTGACATGTGCGAGGGTCAAGGCCGAACACCAAAGGCCATCAGGACTGTTAGTACAACCAGCAATACCCGAATAGAAGTGAGATAATATCACAATGGATTTTATCACCAAACTTCCTAAGTCGTCACAAGGTTTTGACACCATCTGGTGATTATGGATCGACTTACAAAATTTGCTCACTTCTTGCCAATAAGGGAGAATGATCCATTGGATAAGTTGGCAAGGTTGTACCTGAATAGGATAGTAGCAAGACATGAGATACCTGCTTCAATTATCTGTGATTGGGATGGGAGATTCACATCAAATTTCTGGAAATCATTTCAAAAAGATTTGGGTACCTGACGGCCAGAGCAATAGGACTATCCAAACTCTCGAGGACATGCTACGTGCTTGCGTGATCAATTTTGGCAAAGGATGGGTTAAGCATTTGCCACTAGCCGAGTTTTCATATAACAACATTTATCACGCTAGCATAAAGGCCGCACCTTATGAGGCAATGTATGGTCGAAAATGTCGATACACCGGTTGTGCTGGCGAAGGTTGGAAGAAACGCCAACTGACTGTCCCAAATGATCCAAGAAACAACGGAAAAGATCATCCTGATCAAGCAGAGGATGCAAGCTGCTCAGGATCGACAAAAGAGCTACGCTGATCGAAAGCGAAAGCCGATGGAGTTCGAAGTTGGGGATAGGGGTGATGCTCAAGTCACAACCTTGGAAAGGTTGTAACGCTTCATTATAGCGGGCAAGCTGATCCGAGATAACGTCAACCTTTCAAGGTGTAAGCCAAAGTTGGAAAGTTGCCTAACAAGCTGGAACTTCCTCGAAGAGTTGACCAGAGTTCATCATACTTTTTTTTCAAGTGTTCCATGTGTCTAATAAACATAATACTTTCCATGTGTCTAATCTGAAGAAATGTTACGCCGACGAACCATTAGTCATGCCGTTAGAAGGAATTCACGTTGACGATAAGCTCCAGTTTGTGGAAGAACCCGTTGAAATCATGGAACGGGAGATCAAACGATTGAAGCGAAGCCGGATACCATTGGTTAAGGTTCGCTGGAACTCTAGGAGAGGTCCTGAGTTCACCTGGGAACGTGAAGATTCGTTCAAACAGAAATACCCACAACTTTTCATAAACCGGGCTACGTCATCCACTACAAGGTCTTAAGCTTTGAGGACAAAGCTCTTTTAACGGGTGGAGACTGTAACATTTCTCAATTTCAGGTCATTTTACGACTCCTATTATTCGTCACTATTTATTTTGGTCCGATACGTGTTTACTTTTAAATTAACTTTTAAGCCAAATCGCGTAGACTAGAAATAATCATTTAATGTAAACGGTCGTCAAATAAATTAAGGTTTACATCAACCAAGTAATAAATAATTATTAAGAAGATAATTATTAACTTTGCGTATTTTATTTTTACTGGTCACGTAAAAGGGTTACGTTTCGCAATAAAATACATTTGGACACACCCCGGAAATACCTAGACTTACCTAGACTCAAACCAATACCCACTTTTAATCCTTAAACACAAATTTTATATAATTATTGTGTTAATAAACCACCAAGGCCAAATATGGGTAAGATAAACCCACATATAATTCGTCCCTTATGATTTAGCTAGCTAGAAAATCTCATATTGATCCCTAAGTACATGTACATCTCTTGGTTAATTAAAACTAGTACTTAGTGTCCCTTAACTAACATTTACACAATGGTTAATAACCATTTGATTATCCCTTTGCCCTTGATGCCACGGCTAAGCATGAACCAACACACAAATCATAAGATTTCAAGTATCTAAGCATATCTTGTACAAATATTGAGCAATAAAGAGTAGTACTTAGTGGTTTAGCAAGAAACCATTTAAGATTAACTAGAAAACCTCTAAACCACCTCACAAGGCTCGTTTTTAGTTAGACAAGAACCAAGGGAAGCTAACTAGCTCATTCGCCTATAAATACACACTCATATTTTCACTTAACACATTTCTAAAACTCTCAAACTCTCTCAAGGATAAACCATACTCATTTACTCTCTCTTGCATTCGGGTCTCACATAACCGATCCCATACATAACCCACATTTCCTTCTAAGGACACAAGGTGCACTTAAGTTCGCATACAAGGGTATTAAGAAGAGTATACGAGCTAAGGATTGGGTATACAAGCTTTGAAGCTTCGGGTTATACACGGTTTGGGTGTAAACGAGTTGGGTTATCTACACGACGCACATTAAAGACTCTAGGACCCAATGTAAGTCGCGACAAAGCTTTGCATGTCATTTTCCATTCGTTGTTTTCATACTCTAGTTATTTAGTCACGTACATTGGTGTTGGACAAGTTACGTGGGCATGAGCATGCATGGCTCGACTCATGCATGGTTCACGCACGCAATTTATGCGTATGATTGATCTTGTGTGGTGCTAATATATATACACGTATATGAAACATGACTAAACATCGAGTTAAGGCTTAGACATCTCATTAAAATGCACGAATGAGAACCAAGGTGATCATGGGTTCGTTTTTATTAAACACATAAATTCTATACGTAAACTTTTCAAGTAAACGTGACAACTTGGCTTGGGAACGCGAACATTAACTTATTAGACGAACGCATGTGATAAATCATGGCTAATAAATGTTAACGAGTGCTTAACGAAAAGATTGAAAACCCTAGGATATAACTAATGAGCTAATGGACCAAAATTGGGTTCGTTTAAACCCAACTAGGCCCAACAGGCCCAACAGACCATGAGGGGGGAGGGGGAGTTCACAGCTTATTTATAAGCTTCACGAGCTTATTTAGAGGCCTAGTGTGCTTATTAATCACACATGGACCCTAAAATACCTTTAGAAACCAACCGGACCCCTAACGGGCTTGTTAGCCTATTAACGAGCCCAAAACGCAAGCCAATGAGCCACAACGAGCTTATACGGCTTATTGGTGGGCTTATACAAGTTTAATAATCTTATTGAACCTAGACAAGGCTAATGGGCCTTAATGGACCAAGCCAAACCGTTTGGAACACTATTCGGGTTCCTATTGGGCCCAAGAAGCCCAATAACGAGCTTAATGGCTTATTGAATAAGCCGAAATAGAAAACAGACCCAAAAAGCGCTTTTCTTTATTTACGAGTCTTGAAGTTAGACTCAAAGTCACACGTCCTTACATGACTTCTCCTTCATCATCCATTCTAGTTGCATACTCGGGTCTAAGCTTAATGTTGTCTCTATAAAACCCATCTTCTAAATCGTATGACTTCCTACATCCTCTATCATAGTCGTTCTCACTGAGTATTACCCTAGATGATAATAAGTCATGACCCTCGCTGGATAATTTGCTCCTTTATGGGTCCTTATATGGTGTTTCAAAGGTGATCTCTTTAGTTTCGTCAGTAAAAGTCATTAACACGTGTTTCCTATTTATAGCCAGGCAGGCGATTTCAATGAAGGGTCGTCCAAAGATCATGTGGGATAAGCTAGGGTCAATGTTAGTCTCAATACTTTCCAAAATGATGAAATCTATGCGTAACTCATATTTCCTACAAATATGTGCATGTCCCTTCCTAATCCTACAAAATTTCTTCCTCTATACTCGTATCCGTTCTTTCTAATAGAGTTATAATAGGCCAAGGACATGATGTTCATGGGTAGGTCAACATCAATATATGCGTTAGCAATGAATTTATGACCTATTATGCAGGGAATTTTAAGGTTTATTGGGTCACCCTTTTTGATCCTAAAGTCGTAATTAAGTGAGAATTTAGGCGTTTCCTCAATCAACGATTCATACACAGATTCTTCACTTGTGTCAACTAAATCTAGAGGTTCTTCAACATCTAACCATTCAATTCCCTCGTCATCTTTGTTATATCCTGAATTACCAACAACATCTATGTCTTTCCGCTTTAGTAGTGGCGCATCACTTCGTTCTTCAATGTATGCGATGGTGTTGGTGTCTTCGGGGTCGCCCGCTCTTTCTTTCTTTTCTTCCTCATATATGCTATCACGGGAGTCGTTTTGTTGCTTGGGATGTATCGTGATAGTGCTGATTGAACCATGGACATGGGTTGAGCATTGCGGGTCTTCATTCGGGTAAGAACGAGCAGACAAAACTGGATAAGTACTCAGTTTTGGGTTCTTAACCGTGTCGCTAGGTAGTGCTCCTGCTATTCGATCGGTGATGGCCTTCAACACTGTGTCAATTTTGTTGGTCATCTGGCTTTGCTGTTGTTTGAAATTGGCTTCAAACTTGGATAGTCTAGCGTCTTGAGATGCCATGAAATTGGATACCTATCCTTCAAGATTTGATTGATTGTTAAAACTTTGAGGACGGTTGTTGAAGGAATGGTTCGGGATCGAACCGTTGGATTGAAACCGGTTAGGTGGGTTTGAAAAATTATTTTAGGACTTTTGAGGTTGTCTCCACCTAAGGTTTGGGTGACTTTTCCATAACGGATTGTAGGTGTCACCAAGATTGTTTTGCTCGGGCTTAAAAGTGTACCACTTACCTCCTGCTTCGTCGGTACGCGAGGATGCATATTCAACAAAAAGGCTTGTTCGGGATCTTCCATGCAATACCAAGTGTCGTGGGGACCACTGCAGATCTTATATGGGGTAGTGATTTTGTTCACTTGAGTAGGTTGCGTCGGAGCAAAATGAGCTTCCATCAAGCGTTAGACTTGATTCTCGAGCTCGATGAGGCGACGGTCGGATGTACTCGGGACATCTTGAGGCAAAGTGATTGCCTTGACCGGCTTAGCGAAATCCCTTGGGTCGTTCCAACTTGCGTTGTCATAGAGGGCGAGGTCCTCTAATAATGCCCAGGATTCTTTGGCGTTTCGGTCACGAAGCTTACCACCGACTGATTGGTCAATGGTTCGTCTTGTGACGGGTTTGACATGGTCATAAAAGATTTTGACTTGGAGTCAAAGGTCGATGCCATGATGAGGGACTTTTTGTAATAAGTCCTTAAAACGAGTCAATGCTTCAAATAGAGATTCTCCATGATGTTGTTGGAACATCAGGATATCGTTGCAGAGTTTTGCAGTCATTCCCAGTGGAAAGAATTGAGCAAGGAAACGAGTAGTAAGATTCTCCCATGTGGTGATGGATCCTGTTGGAAGACGTTCAAGCCAGTTGCTAGCTTGATCGCGAAGGGAAAATTGGAATAAACGCAGGCGCGTTCTTTCCCTGTTTTCACCGTCAAGGTCAAGTGAGTCCTTAAGTTTTTGGAAATCTTTGAGGTGTTGGTTTGGATCCTCGAACCGAAGACCGTGGAACGAGCATCCATTTTGCACCAACCGAATGGTGTCGGATCGAAGAGGTATTACGTTGTTCCCTACGATGAGCTCGATGGTATTCCTGTAGCCCTCGTGGTTAGGTTTGGAGTAATCTCTAAGAGTGCAGATAGGATTCTCATCTCCCATGGTGGTTGACGAGAATAGGTTACGAAACACTTAAAATAAAGAAAAGATAGACTACGAGAAAGCTAATATGCAGAATTAAAGTCTCACTTGAAAGGATTCAAGAGAGTAGAACTAAGTTAAACTATGATCAAAACCTAACTATTCCCCATGCAGCGGCGCCAAAAACTTGATGCGGTAGTCGTAAGGACTTCAACAAAAAGTTTTATAACTCCCTAGGCAAAGTACCTAACCGTTGTAGTAGTAGTATAGGCAAGACTCGGGGGTTGTTATCGTTCTCTAGGGGAATAGGTTAGGAAGACTTGATCAAGGTCTAACAGAATTTTAGGGGTTGAGATAAGATTATTTTTATGTTTTTATATTTTATAAAAAGCAGGTAAATCTATGGTTTGAGAGGTTGGTTTGTTTAACTAATTATAATGTAAACTACTGGTGATAACTATATGATAATTGAATGTATTTACTTAATCATGCACTACTTATCAGATTGCTTCTCCTAATCCTGCTGCCTTGTCACACTTGTGATGATCTGTGTAAGTATTTCCTAGGTCATGAACGGATTACACGAACCTGCTATCTATTTAATATTTCGTTAGGGCAACGCACAAGTAAGGTAGTATGAAGACTATTACAAGACCCCTAAGAGTATATTAAATACATGTGAAATACCTTAAGAGGGATCAACCATATAAGGGGGTAAAGTAGTATGAAGACTATTACCCGATGGTATCCTTTCTACGCACTCGCGATTCCCTAGACATGTCTACAGCGATACAGACAAAAACTAGTTTTCTAAAGCCTAACGCGCACATTCATCAACAAGAAGCAACAGTAATAGGATTTATAATCCGACTTTCATGCAATCATAAGCAAATACAAAGGAGGATTAGCCTCGCATGTTATAATGAAAGCAAGAAGATAAATCAATCACACAACACATAGACATATTGAATGATTAATGATAAATAACCTTACTTGAACTAAAACATAGATCCAAGGTAGTACAATGGGGTTTTGAGGCCCTAAAAATGACCTATAAAGCTACTACACAAGCTAGGGTTCATCTCCCTAAAGTTATACAAAGTTACACACTTAAAACCCTAAAATCTTATATTTATAAAGATATTGCTGTGACAACGTCACTTTGTACTCCTGACGCCGTCGCCGCATAGATGGTTCTAGATCCACTTTAAGTCGGTCACGTCTTGACACTGTCACTGAAGACGCCGTCACCATGAATGTCTTGACGCCGTCGCTTTATGGTTGTGATGCCGTCTCCAGGCTCTGAATGAACATTTATTCATGGTTCTTGGTGTAGAGTCGTAGTCTTGTTCGTTTCTTATCCAAATGAGCCTCAGTCACATGTATTTACTCCAAATGCCATCCAAGTGCTAAAAACCTAAAAACAAATGATTAAGCACATAATTTGGGCATATTTTCATGATTTAAGGGGTTAAATGACCTCAAAATAGTGTATAAAATGACACCTCATCAATCTTGAACTTAATATGTTTTGTAAATAGCACTACCTGTGCACTACCTGTCTTAAACAAAACCATTCGGCTTTTAGGTCGATGCTTGAAAGAGAAACTTTCTAGTACAAATTTCAATGATTGGTTTCGTTCACTTAACCTGGTCTTGAGAGTTAAAAAGAAACTGTTTGTGATTGAACAGCCTATTCCCTCTGCTCCACCTGTCGATTCCACAGCTCAAGTACTTGCATACTGGAATGTAGTTTATAATGCTCAAAATGAGGTTGCTTGTCTTATGCTTGAAAGTATGACTCTCGAACTACATAGACAGTTTGAAAATTCCTCACCTTATGAAATGCTTTAGGAGCTTAAATTTATGTTTAAGAAACAAGCCGTAGTAGAGCGATTTGACATAATCTAAACTTTCTCTGCTTGCAAACAAGAGGAGGGAAAACCAATTAGCTTATATGTCCTTACGATGAAGGGATATGTGGAGCAACTAGAACGTTTTGGTTATGTGCTCCCACAAGATTTTAGTGTTGGTTTAATCATGAATGGCCTCACTAGTGACTTTGCTGGATTTGTAAGGAACTATAATATGCATAACATAGGGAAGACAATTGGTGAACTACATGCTCTGCTTATTGAGTATGAGAAAGTTTTACCTAAAAAGGCTGCTACACCACAAGTAATGGCGATTTAAGTTGGTAGGATCCATAAATCCAATAAGAAATCACAAAATGCTAAAGGGAAAGGCAATGGAAAGGATAAACAAGGTTATATCTCTAATCCTAAAAACCCTAAACCTTTTTCTAAAGAGCACCTGACAAAGGATGACACCTTCCACCGCTGCAAAGAGGTGGGTCATTGGAAGAGGAATTGTCCTGCTTACCTTGCTGAGTTGATAAAGAAGAAGAAGCAAGTTAGAACTGCCAGTTCTTCATGTATCTTCACTATAAAATTATTTTCTTTCCCTAATAAATCCTAGGTCTATGACACTGGTTGTGGTACTCAAATTTGTAACACAAAACAGGTTCTTAGAGGAGAACGAAAGTTGAAGAAAGGAGCTCTCTATTTGTACGTGGGCAATGGCATTCGTGCACAAGTGGAAGCTATTGGAAGTTATGACTTAGTTTTACCTAATGGCCTAGTGATTTTTTTAGACAATTGTCATTATGCACATATAACTAGAGATGTTGTTTTAGTTTCACGTTTGGTTGACAATGGTTTTATCCAATGTTTTACGGATTATGGAATTTCAGTTTCTAAGAATGATGTTCTTTATTTTAATGTTATTCCATGTAATGGTATTTATGAAATTGATATGCTTAATCTTGTGGCAAATGTTAATTCTATTTATAATGTTAGTAATAAAAGAGCCAAGCACAACTTGGACTCTACTTATCTATGGCATTGCCGTCTTGCTTATATAAGCAAAAAATGTATTGAAAAGCTGCAACATGATGGGCTTTTAAAGTCAACGGATGAAGAATCCTTTGATAAATGCGTATCTGGTTTATCGGGAAAGATAACAAGGAAACGTTTCCACAACGTACCGAAAGGGCGACTGATCTTCTTGGGCTAATACATACTGATGTGTGCGGTCCACTTAGACACGTGTCAAGACAAGGTGCTAGCTACTTCATTACATTTACGAATGATTACAGTCGTTATGGTTATGTTTATTTACTTAAACATAAACATGAAGTCTTTGAAGCATTCAAGGTGTTTAAGAATGAAGTAGAAAATCAACTCGAAAAGACTATAAAGGCACTTCGATCAAATCGAGGGGGGGGAAAAGAGCGATAATATTATACAAGAGTTTAAAGATTATCTGAAAGCTTGTGGAATTGTTCAACAACTTACACCTTCATACACACCACAACACAATGGCGTGTCTGAAATGAGGAATCGTACTTTGTTAGACATGGTTCGATCAATGATGAATCTTACAATTTTGCCTTTATCCTTTTGAGATTATGCTCTAGAGTCTGCTACACGCATACTCAATATGGTTCCAACCAAGAAGGGATAATACACCATATGAGTTATGGTATGGAAAAGTTCCTAACTTGTCTTACTTAAAGGTATGGGGATGTGAGGCGCTTGTGAAGAGGGATACACCTGATAAACTCCAACAAAGATTTGTTAAGTGTATATTTATAGGATACCCAAAGGAAATGATGGGTTACTATTTCTACTTCCCACCTGAAAACAAAGTTGTTGTTGCAAGGTATGCTGAGTTTTTGGAGAAAAATCTTATTTCTCAAGAAGTCAGTGGGAGGGCCGTAGAACTTGAAGAAATTCAAGATGAAGATACATCACCTTCTGAAAACACTAGCGAAATTCCTATAGAGGTTGAAGGTTTCAAACCACCTCAAGAGGAAGTAGTTCTCGTTCGTTGGTCCGCAAAGACACATCGAGCTCCTAATCGCTTATGTAGAAGTGGAGGATCATAGTTTAGGAGATCTTAATGAACCTACTAACTATAAAGATGCATTATTAGATCCGGAATCTGATAAGTGGCTTGATTCTATGAATGCGGATATGCAATCCATGAAAGATAATTAAGTTTGGTGCTTGGTTGATCTGCGTCCCAATGGTAAGATTGTTGGAAGTAAACGGATTTTTAAGAAAAGACTAACATGGATGGAATTATACACACCTATAAAGCTCGTCTTTTAGCAAAGGGTTTTACTCAAACCTACGGGGTTGATTATGAAGAAACATTCTCACCCATTACTGACATTAGAGCTATTAGGATTCTTATAGCTATAGCGGCGTTCTATGACTATGACATATGGTAAATAGATGTCAAAACTGCCTTCTTAAATGGTTATCTTGATGAAGATATTTATATGGTGCAACCTGAAGGTTTTGTTGATCCTAAACATCCCAGAAAAGTATGCATGCTTCAAAGATCCATTTATGGTCTTAAGCAAGCATCAAGAAGCTGGAATAAGAGATTTGACGAGGAAATCAAAAAGTTTAGTTTTGCTCAAAATCTTGATGAGCCATGTGTATATCAAAAGGCTAGTGGGAGTAATGTTACATAATCATCATGGGAAATCACATTCCAAGTTTACAAAGTGTAAAGACATTTCTTGGAAAGTGTTTCGCCATGAAAGATTTAGGGCAAGCAGAATTTACCGAGATAGATCGAAGCGATTAATTGGACTTAGTCAAAGTGCTTATATGGATAAAATCTTAAAGAGATATAGGATGGATAATTCCAAGCATGGTAACATCCCCATGCAAGAAAGATTTGACTTGAATAAAACACAAGGTGCTTGAACACCTGAAGAGGTGAAGCGTATGCAAAATGTACCTTATGCTTCGGCTGTAGGATCAATTATGTATGCCATTAGATGCACTAGATCTGATGTTACGTTCGCGCAAAACATAACAAGCCTTTTTCAATAGAATCCAAGAGAACCACACTAGACCGCTGTTAAAACCATTCTTAGGTATTTAAGAAATACTGAAGATATGTTATTGGTTTATGGTGGAAATCCTGAAGCTGAACTTCGAGTTGATTGCTATTGTGATGCTGGATTTGAGACTGATAGAGATGATATTAAATCTCAGACATGATACGTCTTCGTTTTGAATAGAGGCGTAGTAGAATGGAAGAGCTCCAAGCAAAGTACCACTACAATGTTTGCTACAAAAGCTGAATACATAGCTGCTTCAGAAGCTTCAATGGAAGCTGTTTAGATTAGAAAGTTTATTTCAGGGCTTGATATTGTACCAACAATAAACAAACTTATTAAGATGTTATGCGACAATTCAGCCGCACTTCTAATCGCCAACGAACCGGGAATTCAGAGGGGCGCCAGACACTACCATAAAAGATACCATTATGTTCGTGAATGTATTGAATTAGGCGAAATTAAACTTCTTAAAGTTCACACAGATGACAATCTAGCATATCCTTTTACGAAGGCTTTACCGAAAGGAAAGCTTACTCAACATGCTAGGGGCATTGGACTTCGTTTAGCTAGTAGTTTCATGCAGATCCGTGTTTTAGTATTTGGATAAGGGATGTTAAGACAATTTTTATTAATGATAAAGATACGTGGTATGAAGTTATATTTAATATAAATTATGTCATATATTTGCATGATTAATCCGTGAATAATTGTATTCTTCTAAATTAGTCCATTGTCGATCAACAATATGGGAATATTGTTAAATTAAGACAAATCTGAGTGATTGGTGATATTTTGGATATTAAAGGATGTGTCCGCCAAACTCACATGATAATCATAAGATGAATATCAGACTTCCCCAACTAACAAGATTATCACTATGTGGATCAGCGTCATTAAGTGAATCGTGTAAGTGATTTCGTTTACTAAATCCTTAGACTTGAGATGCTAGTAGGTCTTGCATGTGTGGATAATGCTTCTTGATGTAGTTTAAATTATCCTGAATAAGGTAGCTAATAAAGACTATTTTGAGAAGTGATTGTGAAGCATGTGACTTGACACTTGTAATCAATAAAGAATTTGTTCATTCAATAGTTGAAGAATGATGCCACTGAGCCCCTTGTAAGAGATCATTATTTAGATAACTTGAAAATCAATAACCCTAAAAGTCTCTCCTCTCTCTCTCTCTCTCTCTCCTAGCTCATACGATCGAACCAAACACCCCAAAGGGTTTCGGTTTGCGATCGACCCAAACAACCCTCAAAGGGTTTTCATGTTGATTGATTCAAGAGTCGAAGGTGTTTGGATTGCTTTATCACTACTAGTAATAACATACTTCATTGTTTGCTAAGAACGTATTGTGTGTGTTGCAGTAGAGAGATCTTACTTTAGATCTTTGGTGGTTCTCGCGTGATATTAGTTTTATACACACGCGTACATTCAAGATTGTGTTCGTTTAATTGCTAAAAGGTACATACATTTTGAACCCTTTGTTGATTACATATTCTATACGTGTTTATTTATTCCGCTGCGTACTCGTGATTATTAAATGGTTAATTAGTTGTAAAAACCCAACAAAAAGTCAGAAAGCACACTATGATATTGTGAGTGTTTCTCTTGTTTGTATGGCCGTATATTTTCAGTTTTTCATGATAATTATTATATTTTGAAGGATATTTAAGTAATTTGACTAGCTATAAGGCCTCATAAGCCATTCCTTATGGGCTTTAGCTTATGAAAGCGTATGGCTTATAAATACATCCATAAAAATGTGACAAAAAAACTTATTTTATAAGTTAGCTTATTTTAAAAGCTCAAGCTTTTTTTATAAGCCGTCGGCAAACATAGTAATTTTGTTTTTTCTTTATATTAAAAAAAACAAATTTACAGACTAATATTTCTTTTTGTAATTTTTGTTTATAGCCTAGCTAGCAATTTTATATATTTTAATTAAAAAAAAGTGTTTGGCCGTTTTTGCGGTCATCATTACATTTCGTCATGTGTTTGGTTTTAGAGAAATAAAAAATAAATTGACGTTGAGATGACATGAGTTACTGCGATAGGTGAAAGCCTAAACACCCAATTTTCTCCGGGTTTTGAGATTTATAAATTTATATAAGTTTATCATATCATAATAAATTTATATAAACGCAACCAAAGACAAAAGTAGTAAAAAGTAGGAAAGGACAGTCCGACAGTTTCAGTTTCTTTATCGCAAGTGTTTCTCTTGTTTGTATGGCGGGAAATCCCTAAAAAAATGTATTGGTTCACGGCTAAATCCATGGTGGTTTCCGGCCACCGGTGGCGGTCCGTCGGTCTTCTACTCCGGTCACCTCTTCCTCTCCACCGTTCCATAACCACTTCTCCATTAATATCGTATGCCCCCACAATCTCTAACTCCTTTTTTTTTTTTTTTTAATATATGTTTGGAATTTAATGGATATTGTTGTTTTTGGGATTGGTTATTTAGGGCGAGCCTTTTTGACTAAGATGTACGCGGCCTCACTGGGTTAATTTCTGACTTCTTTTGTAATTTGCCCCCATAAGAACCAATTTGTAGTGTAGTTTCAAAAAATAATTAAAATGTGCCCCCTCGAGCAAAAGTTTCTGGCTCCGTCCCTGGTTTCCGACCCTTCCCTTCACCCAGATGTACACACCTAGCGATGTTTGAACCCTTGACCTCTTGTTTAAAAGCATGGGCAGAGATAGGGAGGGGCCGGGGGCAAGTGCCCCCCTAGCGAAAAAAATTGTAGTGTAAATTTTCTAAAATATATGGTTTTTTTTTGTAATTTGCCCCCCTCAGAATCAATTTGTAGTGTAATTTCTAAAAATTATCGAGATGTGCCCCTCGAGCAAAAATTTCTGGCCCCGCCAAAAGCCAAGGACGTTACCGCTAGGCCTTTTGTTGTATATTGCAATTCATGTGTAAACCATTAGGAATATTTCTAAACTAGTATTAGGGTCATTTGTCATAAATGGCGAGCAACAAGTAGCTTTATCTATTTCTTTTCGGCTCCATAAAGTAGCATTTAGGTGCGTTGAGCATTTAGGAGGAGATGCGATGATACAAAATTACGTCATTATACACATTATCAGCTACGTTACCGAACGATTTTAACCACGTCTACTTTTGCCAAACACACCCTTAGTGACATTGAGTTTTGTGAGCAGTGGCGGACCTAGGATTTCAAAATAGGGTATGCACTCAAGTTCGGTATTTTTGAAAGGTATGCACTATGTATATTTCTTTAAAAAAAAAAAAAAATTTTTTTTACACTAGCCCGTCGAATCGGAGGGTATGCATGTGCATACCCGTGCTATAAGCCAAGTCCGCCCCTGTTTGTGAGTTACATTTTAGTACACAAGAACTTGAATTCAACACTCCCCTGTATTGGTATTCTTTAAAATGAACCGGTAGTGATACTCTTTTTATGCTCCAAGGCTCTTTGCCGGTCACTCCATTATTTGGGGTATAACGCCAGTTGTCACTGCAATATCAGTTTATATACCTAACAGTTAGTCTTTCTGTTTTCCTAGAAGCACCAGGAATCCTAAGCAGATCTGTCGCTTTAAAGAGAGAAAGACGTTGACGATAAATAGCAAAACATCCAATAAATTAAAGGAATCTAAGAATGTCTACACGGAAAAAGATTATCTTCACGTCACGTGGTGGAAGGAGGTATCCCTTATTTTCAAATCAGACTTATATTATCCAGATGAATTTTCTTTCGTGTTGATCTATTTATAGCACGTATGTTGATATCGTGTTTTCTCTTTCAGAAAATGGAGACGTGTAGGAAAACGTCTTCTATGCAAATGATCAACAGACTCACTTACTCTAATTTGCTCGGTTTGGATGACAGTTTGAAGAATGGGAGGTAAGTAATATCATTCGTGTTCATAAACAGTCGTGTCTAGTTTTCTTTTTCTTTATCAATTTTTTTATAGTATGAAAGAAGGAACCCTCAATTCGGAGATATTAAAGTTCAAGTCAAGGTTTCCACGGGAAGTTTTGCTATGTAGGGTATGTTTCTGTGTTATCTCATTGTGCTCAAAGAAAGCACGTGATTTGTTACACCAATCATAAGTGCGTAAATGTTTCAATCTCTTTAGGTCGGGGAGTTTTATGAAGCGATAGGGTTTGATGCTTGTATACTTGTGGAGTATGCTGGTTTGAATCCTTTTGGCGGTACACGTTCCGATAGCATTCCAAAAGCCGGTTGCCCTGTTGTGGTATTATAAACATTTCGGTTTTCTCCCTCTAAAGTTAACTTATTAACGTTCTCAATTAATCAGCCGTTATTACTTTGTTTTCATCTTATGCAGAATCTACGTCAAACTTTGGATGATCTGACACGTCATGGATTTTCAGTAGTAAGTACTTAAATTTTTATGCTGTTGGTCCTTTTTGATAAGACGGATATTAAATTTGATTTGGTTTTTGATGTTTGTGTTTTAGTGCATCGTGGAGGAAGTTCAGGGTCCAACCCAAGCCCGTTCCCGTAAAAGCCGTTTTATATCTGGGTACGTTAACAACTACTATTATTTTTAAGTTGATGTTCTAAATTTTTTGTTTTATGTTTATACTGCGGATATGTTAATGTGCGCAGACATGCGCATCCTGGAAGTCCGTATGTTTTTGGACTTGTAGAAGACGATCATGATCTTGAGTTTCCGGAACCTATGCCAGTCATTGGTATGCTAAAGTCACATACATCGAGTTCATTCATGTTTTCACTTTTTTTATGGTTATTTGTCTTGTACCTTTTCAGGACTATCGCGCTCTGCAAAGGGGTATTGCATAGTTTCAGTGCTGGAGACTATGAAAACTTACTCTTTGGATGACGGTTTAACTGAAGAGGCCGTTGTTACAAAGCTTCGTACTTGTCATTACCATCATTTGTTTATTCATAAATCATTAAAGAACAATTCTTCAGGAACGACTCGTTGGGCAGAGTTTGGTGAAGGTGGGCTATTGTGGGGAGAGTGTAACGGCCGACACTTTGAATGGATTGATGGGAATATCGTCAATGAGATACTATTCAAGGTCTATATCTACACCCATATCTCACAGTCTGACATTTAACGTTTGTGGGGTTACATAGTTTGGCATGACGCAAATAGCATCTTACAGTTGGTTTCTAAAATTTTAGGTAAAAGAGCTTTACGGTCTCGAAGATGATGTCACATTTAGAAATGTAACCGTTGCTTCAGAAAACAAACCTCATCCATTGACTCTTGGAACAGCCTCACAAATTGGTCAGCTAATATCTCATACACTTATAATGTTCTCTATATGAACCAGTTATGCATTATTAACTCGTGTTTGGATATTAGGTGCTATACCAACGGAAGGAGTACCCTTTTTATTAAAGATTCTGCTCCCGTCTAATTGCACCGGATTACCTGCTATGTATATCAGAGATCTACTTCTGAACCCTCCTACTTATGCAACCGCATCTACCATTCAAGGTGCGTATATATAAGTGTGTTTCTCATTTTCACGGGCGCATAATATTTCATACGCTTTAAACTAATTTTACTTGCTTAAACATTTTTCAGCAATAGGAAAACTTATGAGCAATATATCTTGCTCAATTCCTGAATTCACTTGCATCGCACCATCAAAGGTAACCAATTTCGCCTCAGTTCCAGATTTGGTTAAAGAAGAAAATTCAGCTTATGGTACTTTCTTTCCGTTTCAAACTTATGTAAGTTCTAACATATACGGGTCCCTCATCTTGCAGCTAGTGAAGCTTCTCGAGTTAAGGGAGACGAATCATATTGAGTTTTGCAAGATCAAAAGTGTGCTTGACGAAATATTGCAGCTCCATAGAAACGCCGAGCTTAATGAGATACTGATGTTGTTAGTGGACCCCACTTGGGTGGCGACCGGATTAAAAGTTGACATTGGGATACTAGTAAGTGGTTATAATTCCTTAAGACGTAAAGCAAATTGCTAAATGCCGCGACGATGAAAATGGCTTCTTTGTTTGTCATTGCTTATTCACAGGTTAATGAATGTGAGTCAATCTCTCGTACAATTGGTGAACTTATCTCTTTAGATGATGAAAATGATCAGAAGTTTAGCTCACATGTGAATATACCAAATGACTTTTTTGAGGACATGGAGTCTTCATGGAAAAGCCGTGTCAAGAAGATTCATCTAAAAGAAGCTTACGATGAGGTAGATAAGGCCGCTGAAGCCTTATCCGTAGCGGTAAGTTCCTTTTTTCTTGTCTTTCATTTGACTTCATTCAAGTTTCCTCAATCGAAGCTTCTTTTATTCCAGGTCACAGAAGATTTTCTTCCTATAATCAACAGAATAAAAGCTACCACGGCACCATTTGGAGGACCAAAGGGCGAAATCTCGTATGCTCGGGAACACAGAGCTATTTGGTTCAAGGGAAAACGTTTTGCACCATCTGTATGGGCAGGTACAGCGGGAGAAGAACAAATTAAACAACTTAAACCCTCTATAGATTCTAAGGGCAGAAAGGTTGGAGAAGAATGGTTTACCACAATGAAAGTGGAGGATGCACTCACACGGTGAATCTCGTTGCTTGTGACGTTATTATTACTTCTTTATGTATTCATATTTCGTCACTTGAATATGCTAACTTGGGATTTCTGGTCATTGTTTAGGTACCATGACGCTGGTGCGAAGGCAAAGTCCATGGTCTTAGAGTTGTTGAGAGGCTTGTCTGCCGATTTGCAAGCTAAAATCAATGTTCTCGTGTTCGCCTCTATGTTGCTTGTCATAGCAAAAGCATTGTTTGCTCATGTGAGGTAGGCTGAATCTAAAAGTTGACGTTTGTATCAAATCTCGTGACTGTAAAAGCTCCTTAATTGTGTTAACTGAATGTTACATATTGATTAAACAGTGAAGGCAGAAGAAGAAAATGGGTGTTTCCAACTCTCGTTCGGTCCCATATTTGTGAGGAAACTGAACAAGTAATCAGACGTCGTGAGATGAAGATTGTTGGTCTATCACCATATTGGTTTGATGCAGCTGAAGGCAGTGCAGTTTTGAACACAGTTAATATGAAATCAATGTTTCTATTGACCGGACCAAATGGGGGTGGGAAATCAAGTTTACTCCGCTCAATATGTGCAGCTGCACTAGTTGGAGTATGCGGATTTATGGTACCTGCAGAGTCAGCGTTAATTCCTCATTTTGACTCTATTATGCTACATGTAAAATCTTACGACAGCCCTGCAGATGGGAAAAGCTCGTTTCAGATTGAAATGTCAGAGATGCGTTCTATACTTACTAGAGCCACTTCGCAAAGCCTAGTCCTTGTAGATGAAATATGTAGAGGCACAGAAACAGCAAAAGGGACATGCATCGCCGGTAGCATTATCGAAACTCTCGATTCGGCTGGTTGTTTGGGTGTAGTATCGACACACTTGCATGATATCTTCAATCTACCTCTAACTACGAAGAATACGGTATACAAAGCAATGGGAAGTGAAACAGTGAACGGTAAAATCAAACCAACATGGAAGTTGATTGATGGAATATGCAGAGAGAGTCTTGCATTCGAAACGGCTCAGAAGGAAGGTGTTCCCGAGGCAGTAATTCAAAGAGCCGAAGAACTATACAAGTCGGTGTACACGAAGGACCTAAGTTCAAGCAAAAAGATAACAAAAGCTCAATCAATCTCTTCTAAGGGATCTTCTAAAGCCGAGATACAACAAACTAGTAGTCAAGAAGTGCCTACTTTTTGTGCCATTGAATCAAGAAACCAAATGGAGAAATATCGGAAGGATGTAGAAGATATTGTCTGCATGATATGTCATAAAAAGCTTATCGAGATATGGAAGACTAAAATTACACCAGAAGTTGCATTGAGATGCGTTGTTATCGGTCCACGGGAACAACCACCTCCATCAACAATTGGTGCGTCAAGTGTTTATGTGATCCTTAGACCTGACACGACTCTTTATGTCGGAGAGGTATTCATCTCAGTTCAATAATATGCTTTAAAATTTATCTGCAGCTTTTATGCATTATGAATACAAATTTGGCGAGTTTTGACCCATTTTCATTTTAGCCGCATGTTTTATTTTGACCCTTGTCATTTCATTAATCTTTCTAATCTTTGATGACCACATATTGCAGACGGATGATCTCCAAGGCCGGGTTCGTGCACACCGGGCAAAGGAAGGCATGCGTAATGCTTCATTTCTCTATTTTCTAGTTCCCGGGAAGAGCATGGCTTGCCAACTGGAAACCCTGCTGATTAACCAGCTCCCGAATCATGGTTTTAAACTTACAAATGTAGCAGATGGTCAACACCGGAACTTTGGTACTTTGGATATTTCACTAGAAAGTTTAAACCTGCATAGATGATGGTTAACCAAGTCTCCTTACTTTGGTACTTCGGAACTTTGGTACTTTGTAGTTTCAGCGTAGGGTTCTTTGGGCGCAGCAGTTTTGGGTCAGATATATGTTGCTCCAGCTCTTTAAGGATGGAAATTCGTGTTCTTATTAATGTTAACGGGTGAGTAATCATTCGGTAGCTCTTGTAATTACATGATTGATTCATTAATGTATCATCTTCTTGTCTATGTGCTGAAGCATATTCTGAATGTGTGCTCGGATGATCAGAGGTGAGGCGTACCAACCTGATCCATTTCCAGTTTGGGTACCTGTCGCCTATAGGTCGGGTTCAGGTTGGTAAACACAGCGCCTTCCTCATGAACATGGTTGCGTATATTTTTAGGACATGAATGTACCCAAACTGTGAACACCGATGAGTAGTGTGCTTTAGTTAAATGATTAATCCCGTCTTAAAATAATTGTCCCTGTTTACTTTTTGAGATATCCAACATTAACGGAAGGAAACTAATAACCGTTCGGTCAAAGGACTCGTATGTTAGAAATGGACAACTACATGGACGGGCATTGTAATTATTAAAGTGTAAGGACGAAAGGTGAAAAAAAAAGTGTAAATCACATGGACGAAATCTGTACTTTACTCAAAACGAGTAAAGTTTATGCGAGACGAAAATAAATACAAGAGATTGTACATGTAGCACCGACACATATGTTTTCAAGGGTTATTATGTGCTACCTAAGCACGCATAACGTATAGAACAATATATAATTAGTTGAATTTATAACAAGATGAACCTAAACACCATGATAATTACACAAAATCAAATTATTCGTGTAACAAAATTCTATACAATATATTAATCGATGTTGATACATAATAAAAAGTTTATGTAAAACTCGCGCGTACACGATATTATAACTATATAAAATAAAAGATCTAACATAAATTTATAAAAAAGACATATACTTTACAAAAGAATAGCGACATATAACTTTAAAACAAAATGATTGAAATATTATAACCCTATACTATTATTTTTCAAAAAAAAGAAACAAGTTATGTTATTGAAACATGTCATGTTCGAGTTAGAGATGAGTTAAAGGTGTTGACCCGCTAACCCGTTCAAGATATTTTTAATAAATTGAAAACATATATATTTGATTAGAGTTAAGTACATTTTTGGTCCATGTGGTTTGGTGCATTTTCTCACTTTTGGTCCAAAAATAAAAAAAAGTTTGGTTTTGGTCCAAAACACATAGTTTCGGTCCACTTTTGGTCCAAAAGACATAGTTTCGGTTCACTTTTAGTCCAAAAATTTTAGTGCAAATTCACGGGATTGGACTAAAAGTGGACAGAAACTATGTTTTTGGACCAAAAGTGAACCTTTTTTGAATTTTGGACCAAAAGTGAACTCGCACCAAACCACAAGGACCAAAAATGTACTTAACTCATTTGATTATAAAGTTTAATTGGGTTAAAAGGGTCGACCCACAAACTCGTTTAACCAGCGTAATGTGCCAATTTTTTAGATAACAGGTTAAACGAGTCAACCCAAAACCCGTTTAATCTATTTAGAGTAAAGTACATTTTTGGTCCTTGTGGTTTGCGTTTTTCATTTTTGGTCAAAAATTCAAAAATATTTTGGTTTTAGCCAAAAGTGATATTTTTGTTTCACTTTCAGTCCAAACATGTTGAAAATTTAGACCAAAAGTGAAATACCCACCAAACCACAACGACAAAAAAAAAACATGCTTTTGGACTGAAAATAAAACAAGAGTATCACTTTTAGACTAAAACCAAAACGTTTTTGAATTTTGGACCAAAAATGAAAAACGCACCAAACTACAAGGACCAAAAATATACTTTACTCATCTATTTAACGCGTATAACCTTATTTAACCAGCGTAATGTGCCAATTTTTTAGATAACAGGTTAAACGAGTCAACCCAAAACCCGTTTAATCTATTTAGAGTAAAGTACATTTTTGGTCCTTGTGGTTTGCGATTTTCATTTTTGGTCAAAAATTCAAAAATATTTTGGTTTTAGCCAAAAGTGATATTTTTATTTCACTTTCAGTCCAAACATGTTGAAAATTTAGACCAAAAGTGAAATACACACCAAACCACAACGACAAAAAAAAAAAACATGCTTTTGGACTGAAAAAATATATACAAAGAGTTTCATTTCGAGACTAAAACCAAAACGTTTTTGAATTTTGGACCAAAAGTGAAAAAGACACCAAACTACAAGGACCAAAAATGCACTTTACTCATCTATTTAACGCGTATAACCTTATTTAACCCGTCAGCTCATATATATACGCTTTAAATAGATCGTGTTCCGGTTATGTGTAAACAAATTAAGGTCTCACCGAGTTATTTATATAGGCCATGTTCGGGTTGAGATTTTTTGACCCGCAAACCTGTTAGTCCGAGGGAGGTGAAACGTAGGCAAATCATATTCCCATCTATACTTATAGGAAAAAGATCATCTCAAGTTCAAATGAAGCCCGCTTTATCCATGCTTATATATTGTGTTGGCTATGATTATCACTTGTGTGGTTAGTTTCTCTCTTGTACTTCCATGGCAATGGCAGCATCATCATCATCCTTTAGCTGCTGCAGCTGCATAATCTCATCATCATCCTCCATTAAAACCAACCACCCACAAAAAACAAAAACAAATACATTTAGCACAAGACCCACCAAAAATAAGTTAATTACTAAAGCAATCAAACAAGAAACTAAGCCCAAAAATAAGAATAATACTTCTTCTTCTTCTTCACCAGATGAAGTTACTCAGAAGCTCGGCCTTGAAGCTGGTTTATGGAAGGTAACTTATATAACTTTTGTTTCGGCTTACTGCTTATTTGGTTTTGGGTTTATACCTCACTATTCCTGGCTTATTTTGAAAAATTTCGGCTAAGTTTATCATGTCACAATGAACTTATATAAGCCGAAAAGTGAGCTTATGAAACATAAGCCCAAAAGGCCAAAACCAAATCTGGCAAAAGCTGTTTGTTTCGGCTTATATAGCGGACTTATGGCTTATGTTTCATAAGCTCATTTTTTGTGGCTAATTTTGAAACTTCTTGGCTTGTATAAGCTTATCATGTCATACTAAGCTTATATAAGCCGAAAAGTTTCAATATAAGCCACAAAAAGTGAGGTATAAGCCCAAAACCAAATAAGCAGTAAGCCGCCTATATAAGCTGAAACAAACACCCCCTTAGATTATCATGTCATGTTAACTTTTTGAAAACCATTTTGAAATATACTACAGTAGTACTTATTTTGGAATAACAAAACTAGAAATAGGAAGGCCAACTTATAATCTGGGACGGCTGATTGTTTAGGCTTACGAGCTTTTATCTTGTTTCGGATTGTGTTTCATAAGCCTATATTTTAGGGGGACTTGCAGGGTTATATATAGGTTTATTATGTCAAGACAAATTTATATAAGCACACAAGTTTCAAAATAAGTTGGATGGAAAATTTGAGCGTATGAAATATAAGCCGATAAGAGATAATATAATAAGCCCATAAACAAGCTTAAACAAACACTCCCTACAAACAAGTAAACGGATGAGGTTTTACCTATTGAGGTTATCCGGGGAGGTGGAGTCTACATGGCCTAACCATGGTATCCCGTGACCGTTTCTGACCCTTTATTTACTTTACTTGGTAGATAATTAGTTATAGTATTTCATTTATATTCTGTAAGTCTTGTTTAGATATAATATCAGGAATTATACTTTTATTAGGATGTATCTTTATCTAGAAATCTATAAATGAGGGTGGAAGGAATTAGTAATTTGATATGCTCAACTGTCGAGGCGAAAACGTATATTAGTATCCTACACTTGGATGACCGGGGTCACAGTACCTTGAACTTAAAGTTTGAACCTGAGATTCGTGTGAGGACATCAAGATACCTAATCATTAGGCCACCTTCGTGGTGGTTCTACCCTACCTATTATTTTCTGCAAATTTCTTTGTTTGATACGGATTTGAATTCAATAACTCTTAGATATATTATGCAGTGGGCATAAAACTTTTAATATTTGTTACTTCCCCGTCTTAAAAGTTAAAATAAAGGTCCACTTTACAATTAGCAAACGGAAGAAAGGTGTGTTTGGCATACAAACTTGTTGGACTTTAAGGTTATATTTATACGAAAAGTAAGCTATTGGCTTCATTTGCTTGACAAACGCACTCATACTACAAATTTGAACCGTATACCAGAGGCCTTTTTGCATATCACTTGCTAGCCCCTTGAACATGCTAATTAAGTCGTTTTACGGATTCCACTTTCTACACATTGTTTAGAACACATACGAATTAGTACTCCTACTTTTTCGATATGAAAAGGACAAGGCTGCAGATGTAATGAATTTTGTTATATTATGTAGATATTTAGCTCAAAGGAAGGAGATAACAAATCAAAAGGTGATCAAGCAAAAGAGCTCTTGACTAAATACGGTGGAGCATATCTAGCCACCTCCATCACTCTCTCGCTGATCTCCTTTTCCCTATGCTATGCCCTCATTAGCGCCGGTGTTGATGTCCAATCATTGTTGCAAAAGGTAATAACGTAACTATCAAAAACTACGTTTTGCTGGGTTGAGTTTATTAACGTTTTCCATTGATTTGTAGGTCGGGATTTCAGCTAATGAAACTGGAGAAAAAGTGGGGACTTTTGCATTGGCATATGCTGCACATAAAGCTGCATCACCTATAAGATTTCCGCCTACTGTAGCCCTCACGCCAATTGTTGCGAATTGGATAGGGGGAAAAAAAGTTGACAAAGATAACTAGGTGACTCATCTGTACTGTATCGTTGTGTAAGACTCATCGGTGTATAGATATATACTCGTTAGATTTGCAGTGTATGTATAAATTCATTTGATCCGACTTAATACTGTAAGAGTGTCATTGTTATTACGTACTATAATGAAATGGATATATCTTTAGAAAGTTTAAACCTGCTCAGATGATTAACCACATCTCCTTTCGAGTATCTTATAGTTTCTGCATAGGGTTATTTCGGTGCAACGATGTTGGATCAGATATATTTTGTCGATGTTTAATGAAAATCGAGTTTTCTAATGTGTTTAGCCTTCATTTTGTATTCTTATATAATTCGCCTCTATGGGGGTTTTTGTTTAGGCTGATATAGCCGGCTTATTACTTATTTGGTTTTTGGCTTATGTTTCATAAGCTTACTTTATGTGGCTTATTTTGAAACTTTTCGGGGCTTATATAAGTTTATTATGTCATAATAAACTTATATAAGCCGAAAAGTTTCAAAATAAGTCACAAAAAGTGAGTTTCAAAATAAGCCACAAAAAATGAGCTTATGAAACATAAGCCCAAAACCAAATAAGCCATAAGCCGGCTAGGTAAGCATAAACAAACACCCGGTTTCCATATCAAGTCAGACCTATACCGAGCTTATGTTTAAACAATCATTGATTAAAAGCATAACATCGACAGTTAGTGCATAAGCACTAGATTGAAATCTTTATAGTATGTTTTACGGAGATACGGAGTAACATAGGTTCGCTCATGTATAAAAGGAGTTAAATTTGTGGCCAGCGACAAATGTGCAGCGTAGCTGATACTAAACGAGTTTAAGTTTAGAGTCGGCGTCCCTTGAAACGGCCTCACACTCTAATGGACGTACCGTTCTACTCGTCATGATAATGAGTCGAGCCCCCGCCTTGCCACAGGTCTAGTTCGAGCTAAAGATACAAAGGTTCAAATGAGCCCGAGCTTTACAATTGCAAACGAAACGAGCTCAAGCTATGACTTATACAGTAAGAAAAAACGAAGGAAAAAAAAAAACCAAATTTCGTGGTCGGCAGGATTCGAACCTGCGCGGGCAGAGCCCACATGATTTCTAGTCATGCCCGATAACCACTCCGGCACGACCACATTTTATGTTGTACTTGTCGAACTCAAATATAAAACCTTTCACACCTTAAAGTACCTTTAAAATTGTGCAAGTATTTTAAAGCTCGTTGCTATCGGGCACGGGACATTCATGGATTTTTACAAGGTAACAGGTGGTTCATGGATTTTTACGGTGTAGTTTCAATCAACTTTATAAGTACCTTAAATGCATCCGGTTTGAAAAGACTGTTTTATAGTATTGTTCAGTTTTTCTTAAATGCATCCGGTCAACTTTTGTTTTAGTTCCGTCCCTTCTCATACTTATGTTTACTACTATTTGCTATAGTATGTTTTAAAAAAAAGTATAAAGACAAATTGTTACATTTTAATTCAAATCTTGTACTCTTTGAATATTCGAAGAACATTCATCAACATAACTCATTTCTCACTGGCACGGTAATGCCGGTCTACGTTACTAGCTTAAGCACTCGTTAACTCCACACAGAGACGGAACCAAGGGGTGTTCCGGGGGGTCCCTGGACCCCCATGAAATTTTGCGGAGTTGTGTAAACTTTTGTAAAAAACCTTGATTTTTCTTAAATGCACATGGTCTAAAAATTTGTGTTCCTTATATTGTACTCCCTCCGTCCCATAATTATAGTCCACCGACAAAAAACACGCAGTTTAAGAAAAACATTATTATTACAGTTTTCTCTCTTTTACTTTTTGCACAATGACAGTTTTTTTTATCTTTAACCAATTAATTTCTAACTTCTTTAAAGTTTGTAATAATAACATCAAGTGAAGGTGATATGGTAAACTTAATATAAGTTCCTTATCCATTTTTAGAAGTGGACAATTAATTTGGGACAAACAAAAAAAGAAACGTGGATTATAATTATGAGACAGAGGGAGTATAACTTTTCAGAATTGGTCAAATTGTATCCTGGTTTCTGTCCCTGACTCCGCATGCTAATAACAATGGCAACCAAGCCTAACATAAGTTTACCATAAAAGGCAAGAAAAAACACTTTGATATGATTATAAAGATGAATGTCAAATACAGCTTACTAGTTGCTACCTATAATCTGAATAAATGTATCTGCAATGTCTTGCAGTCGATTCAAAACATGAATTAAGAGGATCCCTTTTGTCTCGTTTCTATAAGTACAGCTCTCAGGGTTCAGCCGAAAAAGAATGGCACTGAACAAATTAAAAAGATCCTTAAACGCAATAGATGAGCTTTAAGCGTTTAATTTTTCTACAAGAATCTTGTTCACAAGCCCTGGATTCGCTTTACCCTTTGATTCTTTCATCACCTGAATATAAGTTTTTAAATCTTTAAATTTTTAACAAAACAAAAAAGAAATCAAGAATAAATGAGAAGACGTAAAAAGATCAAACCTGTCCTGCGAAGAAACCTTGCAGCTTAGTTTTCCCCCCACGGTATTGTTCCAGCTGCTTTGGATTATTAGCTATTACTTTATCAATTATTTTCTCGATCTCAGCAGGGTCTACTATCTGTTAAACGCAAACACAAAAACGTGATACGGAGACATAAGCAACAATTTCTGGAAGGGGTACGGGTCAAAACGATAACTTGCCTGTACAAGATCTTTCTCTTCAATTAGTCCTTTGACGGTTCCACCTTTTTCCATTAGTTCAAGAAGTATCTGCACGATTTTGCACGTTAATCCTGAATCAATATCCGTAAAAGTTCAACTTGTTATGAAACTTAGCAGAAAGTGAAAGACGACACACCTCTTTCCCTATCTTTCCGCTAATAGTTCCACTCTTTATAGAAGCTATTAACTCGCTTAACTCCTGAGGGCTAAGTTTTATTTCATTGATGGACAGCTTCTCGTTCTTCAGGTAAGCAGCAATATCTCCCATGATCCAGTTAGCTGCCAGTTTGACATCCGGAACTTTGGCAATTGTGGCATCAAAAAAGTGTGCAACCTGAGACAATGACGGATCCAGTTTAAAGTCCCCCGACTCGCTTAACAGCCCACTTAACCCACTTTAGTTCTACAAAAACTTTTATTCAAAACATTAACGGATCAATTATTTGTAAAGTCCTTTAAACGGACAGAAAGGTGTTAGCGGGTCAAACCAACCCAAGCCCGACCAATTTGACTCGTACTAGTATAATGGGATGAGTGTGACATACGTTGACATCATTGGCAAGAAAAAGAAGATCCTGCATGCTTAGTCCCATCTCCTCATATCTTCGACGCTTCATTTCTGGAAGTTCAGGTAAAGACTCACGTATACCATTCACGTATTCTTCAGTGAGTATAACTTCCGGAAGGTCAGGTTCAGGAAAATATCGGTAATCTGCAAGTCCTTCCTTTTTCCTCATTGTAACGGTTTTCTACCAGTAAGAGCGGAAACAAAAAAAATGATGAGCATAAACGAGACACTATGGAGGTTGTTTGGATGTGTGTTTTGAAAGTGACAATGTAATAGTCAATATACAAAATGCAAATCCAAACAACCCCTATTAAAAAAGTAAAGTGTCGTAAAACCTGAGAGCCTTCTTCCCAAAGACGCGTTTCTTGCACAATTTCATCAGCTTGCCCTATGTCATACAATTCCGCCTGTCTTGCAATCTCAAAATCAATAGCTCTGCTCATTGCTGAAAATGAATTCAAATTCTTTATCTCGACCTACAAATGAACAACCAACGATAAAGATTAGTAACCAACAAGAAAAAACGTATTTTTTTTAATAATCACGATTTACCAAACACTTAAGCATCCGACTATCTAATTCTTTAGCAGAATGAAGACGAAAAGGGAAGTACCTTGGTGCCAAATTCTAATTGACCAATTGGACGAATAGAAACATTAACGTCACACCGAAGCGACCCTTCTTGCATATTTCCGTTACCAACTCCTAAATATCTCACGACCCTTTGCAACTCTGCAGCATATTCTGCAGCCTCAATGCCCGTTCGCATATCAGGTTCAGAAACAATTTCAAGCAAAGGCACCCCTGCTCTATTCAAATCAACCTGAGAATAACTTCCGGTTCCGGTATGAAGAAGCTTGCCGGCATCCTCCTCCATATGAACCCTAGTAATCCCGAACCTTCTGTGCCCTCCACCAAACTCAAGCGGAAGATCCAAATCAATGAACCCATTTGCAGCAATCGGAATGTCAAATTGCGAAATTTGGTACCCTTTTGGAAGATCCGGATAAAAATACTGTTTCCTATCAAACTTTGAACTCAAAGCTAATTTGCAATTAAGTGCAAGACCAAGCATCACCGCATACTCGATTACTTTAGAATTCAAAACAGGTAAAGCGCCAGGCAAACCCATACAAACGGGGCAAACACATGAGTTTGGTTGAGACCCGTAACTATAAGCACAGCTACAAAAGGCCTTTGTTATAGTTGATAACTGTACGTGTGTTTCTATACCGATGATTGCTTCATAATCTTTTAGTACTTTTTCAACAGCTTTTGCTCGAGCGGTTTCTGTGAAATTTGACGGAGCTTGTTGTTTTGTTTTCAATGTGGTGTCGGCTTGTGTGCTTTGCATAGAACAGAAGAGAACATGTTTTCTAGCTATGAATGCAGATGAACATGGTAATAACGGGCGGGCTTGAATGCCTCTAAATAGGGTCAGCGCCATTAAAGCTCACTTTTAACCAACTCAATTCGATTAAAACAATGAAAAGTATCTGCAAACTACGCAAATAACACATAATCAATTAAGATACAGAAAAGCAATCAGTAATCATATGAACTACATGTGAAATTTGAAGCATACCAAAAGGGAATTATTCCAATAACACGTTACAATCAGGATTCAGCAACAATTAGCGAAAAAGGTACGCAAAAGTCACATAACTAGCTGAAAGTTTCTAACTTTTTATTACTCAAATGAAAACCCCGAAATGAAGCATACCTAAAAGAGAACTAATCCAAGTAACACATAATAATCAATCGAGAACATTTCATTAAAACACATTATCAACAAACTTAAGCTGAAAGTCTCGAACTTTTCGGTGTTTGTTTAAGCTTATTTGTGGGTTTATAATGAGCTTATTTGATTTCGGCTTATTTGTCATAAGCCCAAATTTTCGAGACTTATGGGCTTATATAAGTTTCTTATGTTATAATAAACTTATGCAAGTCTCGAAATAAGACGGACAATTTGGGCTTATGACAAATAAGCCGAAATCAAATAAGCTCATTATAAACCCACAAATAAGCTTAAACAAACACCCCGGGGGTCTTTGTTTAAGGCTATATACGGGACTTTATGGCTTATTTGGTTTTGGGCTTATGTTTCAGAAGCTCACTTTATGTGACTTATTTTGAAACTTTTCGGCTTATATAAAGTTTATTATAACATAAGAAACTTACATAAGCCGAAAAGATTCAAAATAAGCCATAAAAAGTGAGCTTATGAAACATAAGCCCAAAATCAAATAAGCTCATTATAAGCCCGCAAAAAGCTTAAACAAACACCCTCGTCACATTGGTGTCTAATCACACAAAACCATGAATTACATTCACTCAAATAACACATAATCAATCAAGATTCAAGAACATTTGAGTATAATAACAAAAACCCATAAATTATATAAACATAAATGAATATGTGTGCATTTCAAGATTATATAAAAAAAGCATTAAGGGGGTGTTTGTTTCGGCTTATATGTGGACTTATGTAAGCTTATTTGATTTCGGCTTGTATTTCATAAGCTCCAATTTTTCGGCTTATCTTGAGACTTGTGGGCATCTACAAGTTTATCATGATATGATAAACTTATATTATATAAGCCCACAAGTCTCAAAATGAGCCGGAAAATTGGGGCTTATGAAATAAAAGCTGAATTCAAATAAGCTGATAAGCCCACATATAAGCCGAAACAAACACCCCCTAAAGGTGTAAACTTTACCTTGGTTATGGCTATCTTTCTTTCATATCTCTTCACTGGTTCAACTCTGTCTCTGTGTGTTTGAGGTTTTGATAAGCAATGTTTGACGATGATAAAATAAAGGATTGCAATGTTTTATATTTGATTTAGACAGAAAAAACATAAAATGTGGTCGTGCCGGAGTGGTTATCGGGCATGACTAGAAATCATGTGGGCTCTGCCCGCGCAGGTTCGAATCCTGCCGACCACGAAATTTACTTTTTTTCATCTTACATTTTTTACTTTTATGGTTTACGGAGCCGAACACGTTAGAGCTCGAGCTCAGTTCGTTTGCAGTTATAAAGCTCGGGCTCAATTTCAACCCCTTGTATCTTTAGCTCGAGCTCGACTTGTGACAAATTTTACGTTTGAGCACAACTCATTATCAAGACGAGTAAAATGAAATGAAGCTTAATCGAACTAGGTTTTATAAGCTCGAACTCGCTAAAGCCTTTATGTTCTGATCTCGAGCGGTTTGACCCTTTTTAACTTTAACTATTTAACCTTTTTTACTTTCAGTTAAAAGCCCGTCCTCACCAAGCCCAAAGTACACAACTCTCGAACTATTAAAATAATAAAATCATACTTTGCGAAAATAATAGTCTTTGTGGTTATCGGTGCGTTGCAAAGTTACAGATAACCCATAGACTACTTCCGTAAAATTTCATCAACAATTTACGGAAATAGTCCTTGGGTTATCGGTCCGTTTCAGAGTTAGTCCATCACGCTCCGCGAAAAAACGCGGGTTTAATTCACCGGTGTTGTTATCTAATGCTCCCCAAAGAAATGTATTACTTGGTATCTTGCTAGTTTCAACTTAAAATTAGGATACAAAAATATTCGTAGCCCACTTGTTTCGTGTAACTTGATCATTTTAGTCGCGTAACTTGGCTTAATCATTAATCATAACATGCTTATTAAATGGGCGTTTGCATCGGCGGATCTACGTACGAGCTACGTGTGGCACGTGCCAAACATGGTTTTCGGCTACGAAGTGTAATCTTTTATGTTTTTATATATAATTTTCTCATTATATTTGCAGATCTTTTATTTACTTTATATTTTGTAAAAATTATCTACTTATAAAGTTTGGTAAATTTCTACTTTTATGGAGTATAATTTAAAAGTTTCGTTGCGTGTGTTTTTTCAGATGTTTTTTGTCTATTCTGTAAAACTATGTCGGCAAGAAAAGAGGTAGATTTAAAATCTTTAAGGAATATAAAAAATGATAATCAGACAAAAAGGATCTCTATAAAAATGAAGAGGAAAAAGTCATTTTTATCTCTTATGTATAAAAATAAACAAACACACTCTTTTCATTTCATCTTTCTGCTTGCAAACATAAGAGAAAAAACAAATGCATTTCTTTCATTTCCTTTTCTCGGCTACAGATATAAAAGAAAAAAGCAAACACAATTCTTTCATTTCCTTTTCACGCTTACACACAAAAGTGAAAAGAAATGTTTAAAAAAAAAACAAACCTCACCTTACTATTTTTATACGATGTTTAGTCGGATAAAAGAACTAAACCTAATAAATAGAGCTAAAATAAAGAATTATTCATGAAGCGAAGCGGAGCTGATAATCTTGTCACACACAGGGTATGTTTGGCAAAAATAACTGTTGCTGGAACCGGAGATGGTGATGAAGATTATGAAAAGAGATTATTTTTATAAGCTGCATGAAGTAGCATTTGATTTTAAGAGATTATGAAAGATTATTTTTTTATATTCTCTTATAATTTTGTCTACCAAACGAAGCTTATATTTTAAGTAGCTTATTTTTTTTAAAACTAAGCATAATCTGATGATAATCTTGTGTACCAAGCACGCCTACGGTCTAATCCTGTATCTGTCACAGCTTGTTTGGGAATTGGTTTTTAAACTCACTAGGGGAAGAAGTGCAAAATTAGTAACTCAAAGGGTTATTGTATAAACCACATAAGCAAATCAGCTTTCACTTTCATTTCTCAAAAAGCCAAAAATGAATGACAACTTATTAAGACAACAAACAATGGTGTTGTCATAGAAGAACAAAAATGTCAAGATTCTCATTCAAAAATGCAACAATCATTTTATGTTTCCTTAACTTAATTACAGCACTTTTTTTACTTCATGGTTTCATATCCCCTTCAAATCCAAATCAACCCAATCCAGGTTAGTTAATAAATTTCCAATCTTTTTTACTTTAACTGATTAAACTATACTCCCTTATCATAACCCACATAGGATTTTGTATATTTGCTGTTAGTTTATAAAAAAAGGCCCAATTTTTTTACTGATTCAGGTAAATTTTGAATCTTTTTTTACTTTGATAGATCAATCTATAGTCCCTTAACATAACCCAGATAGGATTTTGCTTATTAATCAAAATTAACCACTTTTAACTAATTCTTGATTTATTAAAAAAGTCCCCATATTTTTATAAATTTTTAATCTTTTTTTGGTTTTACTGATTTTTTTTAGAAAGGCAAAAAAAAACAAAAAAAAAAACAGATGGGATTTTGCTTATTAATCAAAATTAACCACCTTTGATTAGCTCTTGATTTATAAAAAAGCCCAATTTTTTTTACTGATTCAGGTTAAATTTTTAATCCTTTTCACTTTAGTTGATTAAACTAAGCTCCCTTACCATAACCCAGATGGGGTTTTGTGTATTAGTAGTTAATACTAGCAGGAGTGTGGTGGTTTTTTTGGTGTTTGTGTGTGTGTTGGGGGGGGGGGGGGGGGGGGGGGGGGGGTATTTGCGCTGACTGGTGCTAGGTAGAATAGAAAGCGATATTTGTGTATCACGAGTAAAAATAATTTTGACAGAAGAACGTTTGGTACAAAAATCGTGTTGACCGAATTGACTTAAAACCGTATCATATAATTTTAAGGTTGGCATTATTTGCTAGAAACTATAGTTTGTGGAAAGTTACATTAATATATTTGGAAATGGTTGATATACCTTGCTCGAAAATGTTTGCTTCCTATCCTATCTATATATAAAATGGTTGTAATGGCAAGATGTTCAAGAAGAGTATGATAGTAAAATTGTACTTAATGTTACTAACCACCCCCGAATGCCCTAGTGGTAAGGTCCTTCGTTTCCTCACAAGGGGTCAAGGTTTCAAATCTCGTGAGGTGTGTGCATTTAGGGGTGGCCAGGGAAGGGTTGGAAACGGTCCCGGGATTAACCCAGTGAGGCCCCATACATCCGCTCTCCCCGGGTAACTCGAATAGGGAAAACCTCATCCGTTACCGTTTAGTTGTTTTTGTTAGTATCTTGTTATTAACTTATAAAAAAAGCCCCAGTAATTTATGATCTAGTTGTTGTGCTTAGGGTATCCGACGACGTTAAAAGGCACCGAAGTATAGCTCAATTTCTGATCTAGTTGTGCAATAAGGGTAATGTCTGAAAATATCCAATTACATGCTGACACATGTCAACCTATAAAATGCAAAAGTTACCATTATCGCGCAAAATATGGAAGTTGAAAATCATTTTGATAGTGTGTTGCCTTAATAAGGAATTGGCCTTTATGCATAGAACTCTTGTGGCTTGTGCTTAAGCATACA
>BQNB010014381.1:0-75226 GCA_026074375.1 Tanacetum coccineum
CTTTTGTAAAAGAAGTTTTTCTAATTTTGAGTTTTTATACGTTTTTTTAATGCGCAAAAAAAGAAACTTTGATGCACAAAAATTTAAATTTTTTGATGCACAAATTTTTCGACTTGTTATAGTTTGATGTGCAATAAAATTTTGATGCAAAAAGTCAAAAGAAGTTGGGTACAAAAACGAATTTTTGATGCACAAAAAATCGATTTAATGCGCAAACGTTTTTTTTCATAATGTTTTTCGGTAAAACTATCCACTTTTAGAAAAACTTCCTTTAAAACTTTTTCATGCACCAACATACACGATCTTGTGGAATTTTTTCAGAATTTTTTGAGAACTTTTTAAAAAAAATAAATTTTTTTACTTTTCTCACGAATATTTGTCTTTTTATTTGATCTTTATCGAAAACCGGGTTGACCCGGGTCACTTCAAACCCGGCAAGTCAAATTAGATTTCGAAAATATAAAAAACGGTTTAGTTTGACCTATTTTGTCGACCAGAACCGGTTGAACCGGCTGGGTTGAACCGGGTTTCAAAACATTCTGTTTAATCTCCAAATCATCAAACTTTTATTATTTTTCGTTTATAACTCATAAACTTTTTTTTATCACCGCAACTATTTACCGTTAGGAATTTTCGCCGCTATGCGCGGGTATTCGTCTAGCCTGTATGTCTCGATACCCACAAACCAAATGATTATATGAGAAAATGTTATGCGTGTGTTGTGTAAATATTGATGGGCTCAAGAAAAATCTTTTACCTCAATTGTATAAAATCCAATGTTACCCATAAGTTTTATAATAACTGATATCTAATCTAAAGTTTGACAAATTTAACATAAAAAAAATAAACATTTTCTAATCAATGTTTTTCTAAGTATAAAAGTTAATGGTTAGTATAAAAACCCAGAAAACTTAAACCAAACATAACAAAAAGAATGAAAAACGTAACCAAAATAACTTACCGAAACTAAAAGCGATGGTTCGGTTATTTGTTTTTAACAAATCGAAAAGCTCAGTTCTGTTTTACCGTATAAAAAATCACAAAACAATATCTTTTAATAAAACTTCGTAAATATTTATTTTGTATACAACTTTTGTTAATATTGCACAGTTACGAATGTTTGCAATTTCATTTTGATCTTTTCACGTCATAATTTGAACGTTACACAAGAAACTTACCATAATATTGCATATAGTTCATTATTGGCAGCTAGGGTCTCCCGCCGCTATGCGCGGGTAATCGCCTAGTTTATATAAAATTATGCATTGTTAAAAAGCAAGTTCAGGCATGTTTATATATCCATACGCGTTGCCACGCTTCTTTCTTGAGTACTTGAAGGTCTACTGAGTAATTGAAGAACGAATAAGCTAGTAGACATGTATTTGGTTACAAATTTATATTTAATACTTGAGTGTTATTATGAATGTTGGTTATATGTTTCTAACCATTGCAAAATGATCAAGTGGTAAGCTAGTTGATTTTTTCACAAAAAAGTTAAAGATTCAACCCTCACTAGATACACATTTGTGGGTGATTAAGGATAGATCGCAAAATGATCACATGAATACTCCAATTTTTTCTTTTATGATCACTTCATTTAATTAAGGCAGCGTTTGTTTTGTTAACCAGAATGAAATGGGTACGTATTGTTTCACTTTCAAGTGGAATAGAAATGAGTTTAAAATCCGATTAGGTAAAGATATCAATACATTATTTTAAAATCCGATTCGACCTGCCAGTTCGACCGGTTGAACCATCAAACCGGTGTGGTGACTGGTCCATCTTAAGCCGGGTTCTTGCTGAAATTTGAACCAGATTGTACTGTTAAGTTTTTGTTGGAAATTTAGTGCAATTGTGGGAATTGGATCATACTTGGAATTGATTTTGGAGGTACGGAGTGTACATCCATCAAGTCACTGATTTTCCTTGACTCTTTTAGTGGTTGGATTAAATGGGTGTTTATTTGCCTATTTAATTAATTGATTTGATTGCATTAATTGACCATATTTAATTTAATCATGAAATCATTATTCCTAAATTATGAAGGATAATTGATTTGATTGCAATAATTGACCATATTTAATTTGCTCATGAAATTATTAATTCTTAAATTATGGAAAATAATTATGGAAGAGATTAATTGGCCATTAATCTCTCATTAATTTCATTATTAGGTTTTGAGTAGATCCCTATAAATAGGGATCACAATTGCATGAAAAACATACAGAAAACATAAACATATAGAAACGCAGGGTTCTTGATGTGTGCCTAGAACAAGAACAAACACTTGGTTTTATCCCAAGGAGGTATTCGTGTAACCCAGACATAGGGTCGAATAATCTTTTTTAGAAAGTGATTACACGACTTCAAGTGATATCCGGTAACCATCTTGGTAATTAGCTAGGCTATTGATTGTCTTCACCCTGATCTGGGATCTACTACGACCAACAATCAAAGAATATTATTTTGTGATAATCGATGGACGTTGCTGCTATGAGTGTGGTGTATGTGCTTACTACTCATATTCATGAAGATGGTGGTGATGATGCAACCATGAAAAAAAATTAGATTGCGGGCCAAGTGGGACAGCGATGACTATGTCTGCAGAGGTTTAATCCTCAATGGTATGTCTACTTTCTTATTTGATATTTACCAAAAATCTTGAATCTTAAAAAGAACTATGAGATTCCTTAGAGGCCAAATATATGGTTGATGATGCATCAAGTAAGAAGTTCCTTGTTAGTAATTTCACAAATTACAAGATGACTGACAGTCTTGAAACAATACAATAAACTTCTTGGTATACTTGGTAGATTTACACAACATAAGATGAACATGGATAAATCCATTCAGGTTTCTTGTATCATTGATAAACTTTCCTCTTCATGAAAGGATTTCAAACACACCTTAAAACATTTGAAGGAGGAGTTAACTCTTGTTGAGTTGGGCAGTCATCTGCGTATTGAGGAGTCTCTTAGGATGCAGGATAGTGACAAGCCAAAAAGCAACAATGTTGCTGGTCCACGGTGATTGGACATGATTGTGTTAATCTTAGATTTAATTCTGGAAAGATTGTTTTCTTGTTTAATATTTTGCATGTTTCTAATATTAAGAAAGATGTGGTTTCTAATATTAAAAAAGATATGGTTTCAAATGGTATTTTGAATAAGGGTTTTTCTAACATGTGCCCCAAGGGCACATGATAAGGTAGGGACAGAAGCTGCGTGTCACAGTCTCATTGGCCAGCAATCATTATTATTAATCATTATCAGGCCCCACAATCACATGCTAGCCAATCAAACTGTGACACACAACCTTCTGTCCCACCTTATCACATGTGCCCATAGGGCACATGTTAGAAAAACCCATACTCGGGACAATTGTTCTATTGTATTGTAAAGATAGATGCTGGTTCAAGACTATGAGTCGTGAATGATGGGATCATTGCTTCACTTGGCACAAACATATAAATGACGTCAACAGCCCCGTGTCTTCATGGACGTGGTTGTGTAAGATCTTAAGTTAGTTCTGAAAGATTTGTTTTGTTGTTTAATGTTTTACATGTTCCTAATATAAGGAAGAATTTGGTTTCTAGTAGTGTTTTGAATAATTGTGGTTATAAACAAGTGATTGAATCTAATAAATTTGTTTTATCTAAACATGGTGTGTTTATTGGTTTTGGTTATTTGAGTAATCAAATGTCCAGGCTTAATATTGTTAATGATAATATTGCTTCAGCCTTTATGTCAACCTCTAAACTGAATGATTCAATCTTATGGCATGCTAGACTGGGCCATGTTCACTTTAAGAGGGTGCAAGATATGTCAAAGTCAAATTATCACAATTATATTCTTTAATACGTATGTACTTTATGGGTTATTTATGGGTTAATCCAGCTTTTTGACAAGGACAATGAAAAGAAAAAAAAAATCGTAAATAAGACTTGCATGCTGAACAAAATAACTAAGAAACCATTTCAAAATGTAAAACGTGAAACTAAAGTTTTGGAGCTGATCCACAGTGAGATCTGCATGCTACTCCTTCAATGGGGAATAAAAAATACTTTGTGACATTTATTGATGATGCTTCTAGGTTTTGCTATGTTTATTTATTACATTCAAAGGATGAAGCATTAGATAAATTCAAAGTATTCAAAACTGAAGTTAAATTACAACAAGGGTCCCAAATCAAAAGATTTAGGACTGATAAGGGAGGTGAGTACATGGATACTTTGTATTTTCAGTCTGTTGGTATTATCCATGAAACAACTGCCCCCTATACTCCACAACAAAATGGTATATCTGAAAGGAAAAATAGAGTACTAAAAGAAATGGTTAATTCCATGTTGTCCTACTCAGGACTGAGTCAAGGGTTCTGGGGTGAAGCTATGTTAACAGCTTGCTATTTATTAAATAGGGTTCCCAATAAAAGGAACAGGATTACCCCTTATGAACTCTGGACTAAAAGAAAGCCAAACCTGAACTACCTTAGGGTTTGGGGTTGTAGGGCAGTTGTAAGACTCCCTGATCCAAAGCTGAAAACTTTGGGTGAAAGAGGCATTGAATGCATCTTTGTTGGATATGCTGAGCATTCCAAGGCTTTTAGGTTCTATGTTATTGAACCTAATGATTCAGTTGCAATTAACTCAATAATTGAATCAAGGGATGCTATCTTTGATGAGAATAGATTCTCTTCAGTCCCTAGACCAAGTCTCAGTATTCCTAAAGGAACTGAAGACATTGGTGGTTCAGTGGTCCCTGAAGTGGTCACTGATGAGGTTGTTCAACAACCTGAATCTGAGCTTAGAAAAAGCAAAAGGAATAGGACTCCAAAGGATTTTGGACCTGAATTTCAATTATATTTAATTGAAGGAACAAGGGATGAGGTCTCTGACCAACACTCCTATTGCTTTAATGTTGAGGATGACCCTAAAACATTTGATGAAGCAATAAAGTCCCAGGATGTTGCTTTCTGGAAAGAAGCAATTAATGATGAGATGGACTCCATCATGGGCAACAACACTTGGGTGTTGGCTGATCTACCTCCAGGTTGCAAACCTCTTGGTTGCAAATGGATCTTCAAAAGAAAACTGAAGGTAGATGGAACTATTGAAAAGTTCAAGGCAAGGCTGGTCATTCAGGGCTTTAAACAAAAGTCAAGGATAGACTACTTTGATACTTATGCTCTAGTGGCACGTATCAGTACCATAAGACTGCTGATTGCTATGGCATCAATTCACAATCTGATTATTCATCAGATGGATGTGAAGACACCTTTCTTGAATGGTGAATTAGATGAGGAGGTCTATATAAACCACCTTTCGGGCATTTTTTCTTTAAGCCCCTGGCAACATGAAAACAATGGTGTGGTAAAAATGTTTTTGAAGTCTCTTTATGGACTAAAGTAGGCACCTAAGCAATGGCATCAAAAATTTGATGAAGTTGTCTTATCTAATGGTTATTTACTTAACCAAGCTGACAAATGTGTATATAGGAAATTTGATGAATTTGGTAAAAGAGTCATCATTTGCCTATATGTTGATGACATGCTGATCTTTGGCACTGACCAAGTTCATGTTGACTTGACAAAGGAATTTTTGTCATCAAGGTTCTCTATGAAGGACAGGGGAGATGATTGTTATCTTGGCATATGGATTAAACTGAAGCAATGGAATAGCAATTTCTCTGTTCATTATATTAAGAGGTATGAGAAAGAAATTCAATTTCTTTGATTGCACTCAGTGAGTACGCTTGGCTACAAGTGAGAAGCTAATAATGCAATAATTGGTCAGGCTTGTATCTCAATATTTGAGTATTTAGGTTGATTGCCTGCTATTGATGTATGACCTTGGACTTTGTAAAAGGCTTGAATTGCTTATGTTGTGGGTAAATGAGTGAGTAGTATACTAGTAATCCTGATACTCAGCACTGGCAAGCAATTCAGCGGGTACTGAAGTACTTAAAGAAAACCATGGACTATAGATTGACATATATTTGTTATCCTTCAGTGTTGGGTTTAACCTTTCACGCCTAAGGTAGAGAAGAGATTTTACTTCCCTCAAACCCCAAGTAGGTTATACTATTGCAAGTTATGTCAGAAACAACGAATGATAATTCGTCTTACATTGTGGACTGGGTATTCCTGCTTAGTGGTTGTGCAATTTTTTAGGCTTCCAAGAAACAAACTTGCATCACTGGTTCAATAATGGAATCTGAATTTGTAGCTTTAGAAGCTGCTGGTAAGGAAGCTGAATGGTTGAAAAACTTGCTTCTTAAGATTCCATTATGGTCTAAACCTATAACACTTATTCTATCCGCTGTGATAGTGTTGCTACATTGGCAAAGGCTTATAGCCAAATGTACAATGGGAAGTCTAGACACTTAGGTGTCAGGCATAGCATGATTCGTGAGCTTATTACGAATGGGGTGATATCTATAGAGTTTGTGAGGTCTCAACAAAACTTAGCTGATCACTTGACGAATGGACTAGCTAGAGACTTGGTTATAAGTCTGTTGAAGGGATGGGGTTAAAAGGTACAAACTAAGCGGTTGTGAATGCTAAGGGGACACCGTACTCAACTAAGGAAACTTGGTAGCTGAGTTCAATGTGGAAAGTTGAACGTTCAGAAGACTGAAGCACACGTATTTACATATCATCTCAAGGATGTGCTTGGAACCTGCTGAAAAGGAGGATGAAGTCTTTACTTCTGAATGGTTAATTTTTTTGAAAAAGTGCTTAGTAGGAGCATGAATAAAGAGGAACCACCTATGTAAATGTTGAGGTTTTGCCGCTTCAGGGAGCATGGACTTTGGCTCTTACAACATTTATGAATTGGATATGGACACATGGCTTGTATAGTGTTAGGAGTTTCTTATATGTTTAAAAACTTTTGTGTATTTTATTTTCAGGTATTCAAATGGGTTGAAGGGTTCAATTCTCAGAACTCCCCGATTCTCGAATATTTGAACGTGTAATTTACTAAGATGGAAATTCAATCCTCAGGACATTTTTATTTATGCACTTGTTTTGTTTAATGTTGAATTTTTTATGCAAATGAATTGTACTAAATTGGGGGAGGATTGTTGGAAATTTAGTGCAATTGTGGAAATTGGATCATACTTGAAAATGAGTTTTGGAGGTACGGAGTGTACACCCATCAAGTCATTGATTTTCCGTGACTCTTTTAGTGGTTTGATTAAATGGGAGTTTATTTGCCTATTTAATTAATTTATTTGATTGCATTAATTTACCATATTTAATTTGGTCATGAAATCATTATTCTTAAATTATGGAGGATAATTGATTTGATTGCATTAATTGACCATATTTAATTTGGTCATGAAATCATTATTCCTAAATTATGGAGGATAATTGATTTGATTGCATTAATTGACCATATTTAATTTGGTCATGAAATCACTAATTCCTAAATTATAAAGGATAATTATGGAAGAGATCAATTGACCATTAATCAATCATTAATTCCATTATTAGGTTTTGAGTAGATCCCTATAAATAGGGATCACAATTGCATGAAAAACATACGGAAAACATAAACACATAGAAACATCAAAATCTGAGTAGCTTTAATCATCAATATGGAGAAGCATCCTAATGTGTCACTTCAAGTGTTATTCGGTAACCATCTTGGTAATTAGCTAGGCTATGTATTGTCTTCACCCTGATCTGGGATCTACTACAACTAACAGTTATTAGCTCATTTAGATTATAAGATTATTGCCCTTAGTTTTTTTAGCTTATTAGTAGCTTACGGTTTATAAATTCACTTTGAAGTTTCAGCTTATTTCGGTCTAGCGTAAATTTGGCTTAATACATCTAGTTTTAAAAGGTAATTTAGATCATTTGCTAATAGGTTTGATTCTACAAAAGGATGTTTAAAATAGTTTCGTAAATCGTTTTTTAGCTTATACTCAGTATTGATTTTCATTTGAAATTTGCAATTGGGTTGTCTGGTAACGAATTGTGCACCCTAAGTCTTCTAGGCCCATTTGAGTTGAAAAAGTTTGGTATAAAAATTGGTTTAGGTAAATTCAATGGTTAACTGTTAGGATTATTGGTTTGCTCGAACTTTGCATTGTTTCGTGATGACGAATTCGGTTCAACTCATGAGGCGTGGAGCTTATGGGTTTAATAAGCTAGATAGAATTTGACTATATTCTTTAGCTTATTAAATCGGGTGGTTACTTTTCGTTATCGGCTCGACATTCGGTTGTACCTTCTTTCCTATTTCAATACTATTAGTTTAGAATTAAAATAGTTCACAATGTTTAGAATTGCTTATTTGATGAATATGCTTAGTGAGTAGATTCTTATTTATGCTTGTTATGTGCTTAATTGTTTAGTGAATTAAGTGTGATTAATAAAAAAAGGAAAAATATTGATTAGTGATTTTTATATTACTTAGATTATTGTTTTGGTTATTCGAGCGGGCAAAAGTCGTAAGAATAATTAGGCATTAATTTAGTAATCGATATCTAAATAAAAATTATTTTCAATATAAGCCAACGTTATGAGAAGATAATTTGTTAGGAAGATATTGGTTCATCAATAAGGACTTAATTAATTTGATTACACTTAAGGATCTAACCGGGAATCACTTGCAAGGCTATATCCATTTATTTATATATATCTCTTCGTTCGATTGCTTTGCTTATTTGTTAATTAGTATAATTTAGTTTAGTATTATTTTATTTTTTTAAATCAAAAAAACAAAAAATTAAAAGTTATTCAAGCATTGAATTAGGAACACTTTCGTAGATTTCAAATTCATCTCTCGTTGGGACACGACATCCGGAGGATAGATAATTACTTTTCCTAAAGTAATTTTTATCCGACGTGATTACTTATATTATATTACTCGACTAGTCTTTCGGGACGAATCAGTTTTTGAATGTGTTCCCACGCAACCCCGTTTTGACCAAAATTTTAGCAGAAATCCCTCCACACTTAGAATGGAACATTGGCCTCAATGTTCAAGAATAAGGGTTTTACCCCCACACTTACGAACAAAAAAGGAAAATGCAATAAATTCCAAGTATGAAAGGGGAAACAAATATATATATAAGATCAGCCATTGCATTCTAGCAACTACCACGTATAATTAATTTATTTTGAGGATTCCAAAAAAAGCAGAGATCAAGACGGATGATTGGAGGATTGAAACAAGCACGGGTCTTCACGATCTTAAGGAATCCTACAAAAGGTTACCACAACAAAGAAAGAAAGCACGCCCCCACACTTGGGCTATAAAATCACACACTTATTTATTAAGAAAATAGAAAAAAGAAAAGACATGGGTTGCCTCCCGAGAAGCGCTTGTTTTTGTACGAGTCTCTAGCTTGACTCTTCCCATATCATCGTGATATTAGGGACGAAACATGTAGAAGAGTAAATCTCCATCGGACTTTCATCCAAGATGTTTGGATAAACATTGAAGCACATGAAAGTTCCACTCCGATGAGATGCCACCGGTTCTAGAGAATAAAAATGAACAGCAGAGATGTCGGGGTCAAAAATAGTATCTTCACTCCTAGAGGAGAGGGGAAGAGAAGAATCCACTAGATAGGTGAAATAAGGAAGAAAAATTCGGATAACATATGTGAGAGAAAGATAATAGTGATCCTCAAAGGGTAAGCTCACATATGTTGGAGAAAAAGTTTTCTCATGAATCCCGAGGTCGAAAATTTTAACCATACTCTTCAAATTGTCATTATTAGGTTTTCTCCTTTAATAATTCTCGGGTCATGATCTAAAAATACTTTGAGAGAGAGATTAGGGATAGTGTCATTTATAAGCAAACTTTCAAGATATATTATGTCTCCCTCCGAATCATGATAACCATTCTCAATATCCGTAGAAATATCCATATCTAGGAAATGCATCGATCACATCAATTCGACTCCTGGGTCGAATCACTCATCACTCATTAGATAGGAAATTATAATGAAATTCTTGATTATCATCACCAATACGTTTTCATTGTGTTTTTTTATATGAGGTTTGGTGTCCCAACCATCAATATATACATGGAGTGTGACTAACAAAGCCAACTCATCAAGGTTAGAAACATAAGGGTCCTTGTTCTCGATGTCCCCTAACACCTCATCAAAAAGAGGATTTACGTTACTAGAGATGTATTCGTCATCGAATTCTAAAAGAGGGTTCGAGTAAATTTTAACATTTTCTTCTGGAACGTCCTCATCGGATAGTGACTCGTCATCACTAGAGGTAAAATCATCATTTGAATCGAAGAGAGGGTTAGAGAAAGTCACGGATTTTTCCTCATAAACGTTAATGGGAGAGAAATCATCACACAAAGATAAATCACAATCACTATCACTCTCGGAAGTATCCTCGGACTCACTTGGGATTGGGACAAGGTCCTCAACACTAGACTTTATGAAATTCACTGATTTCTTTTTCAGGGAATAGTGCCTTATGTTTTTTTTTCATCATCCCCCATGATGAGTGAGTCCTCGGGTTCCCAAGTCGTTTAGAGATGATTTCACTTGACTGAAGTAGTTGAGAAATAATTTCATTAAAGAATAGTACTCTCTTGTCATCATCGTCAATCATAGTAAATAGAAATTGAAAACGTCGCGAATGGCTCAGGAGTATGAGACTAACATTAGCTGCTCCTCTAGTTAGCCGGATTGCTCTTCGTCGCAAAGGCTCGGGAGTATGAGTACTAAGATTAGCCGCCTGCTCTCGTTGACGTAACATTTCACCCAAGAATTGCATAGTTTTAAGAAGTTCATTCATTGACTCAATCATATCATTATGTGATTTTATACATTCATTATGCACATCATTCATCCTTTGCTGATTAAGGTCTTCTTGAATACTCTGAGGCTGATGATCGATGGAATACTGCGGGGGTTAGTCAAAACCGGAAGAGTTAAAATTATAGAAAAGATTAGGCTCATAGAAGTTCTGATTCCTCGGTTGACACTGAAAATTCGCATGAGGACCCCCACAGTTTTCACAACAAAGATATTGTTGAGGAAAACTCAGTGAATTTTGTGGATAATAATTATCACCAAAGTTTTGATTGTAGCACGGTTCCTGCTCATAAACAAGCGGTACCCGTGGTGGACAATCATAACCATAGTGAGAATCGTTCCCACATAACTCACACGGGTATGTCTGGGCTGTGGAGGATGGTTGAAAAAGTTTGGAGGATCATTGAAAGAATTCGGATTTGGATCATAAACGAATGAATTTCCAGCTCCTGAATCGCATATCGAACAAAATCCATTTCTAAGATTATTTCCACACCACTCGCAAGTACACCGTCGACAAAGTAAACCATCTAACGGACCTCCACACCCAAAACAACCACGTTGGTTGAACGAAGACATAAGAATTAAAGAAATAAGGGTATAAAGAAGATAAGAATTAAACGAATCAAGAGGATAAAGGAGAATATTTTTATATTTTTATAAAGATAATAAAAATAAAAATAAAAATAAAAATATTTTTGGAATTTTTTAATATTTATAAAAGAAAAGGAAAAATAAAAATAAAATAAGAAGAAAAATATTTTTGGATTTTTATATTTTTAATAAGTATGAAAATAAACTTTCCGAAGAAAGGATCTTCAAGGCACTAACTTCAAACACCACGTGTAGATTGTACACCTCTCCCCGGCAACGGCGCCAAAAACTGATTCGTCCCGAAAGACTAGTCGAGTAATATAATATAAGTAATCACGTCGGATAAAAATTACTTTAGGAAAAGTAATTATCTATCCTCCGGATGTCGTGTCCCAACGAGAGATGAATTTTAAATCCACGAAAGTGTTCCCAATTTAATGCTTGAATATGTTTTAATTTTTGGTTTTTTTGATTTAAAAAAAATAAAATAATACTAAACTAAATTATACTAATTAACAAATAAGCAAAGCAATCGAACGAAGATATATATATATAAAGGATATGCTTGCTAAGTGATTCGTTTAGATCCTTAAGTGTAATCAAATTAATTAAGTCCTTATTGATGAACCAATATCTTTCTAACAAATTATCTTCTCACAATGTTGGCTTATATTGAAAACAATTTTTATTAAGATATCGATTACTAAATTAATGCCTAATTATTCTTACGACTTTTGCCCGCTCGAATAACCAAAACAATAATCTAAGTAATATAAAAATCACTAATCAATATTTTTCCTTTTTTTATTAATCACACTTAATTCACTAAACAATTAATCACTTAACAAGCATAAATAAGAATCTACTCACTAAGCATATTAATCAAATAAGCAATTCTAAACATTGTGAACTATTTTAATTCTAAACTAATAGTATTGAAATAGGAAAGAAGGTACAAGCGAATGTCGAGCCGATAACGAAAAGTAACCACTCGATTTAATAAGCTAAAGAAAATAGTCAAATTCTATCTAGCTTATTAAACCCATAAGCTTCACGCCTCATGAGTTGAACCGAATTCGTCATCACAAAACAATGCAAAGTTAAAGAAAGCCAATAATCCTAACAGTTAACCATTGAATTTACCTAAACCAATTTTTATACCAAACCTTTTCAACTCAAATTCGTTACCAGACAACCTAATTGCAAATTCGTTAAAAAACGATTTACGAAAATCAATACTGAGTATAAGCTAAAAAACGAAAATCAATACTGAGTATAAGCTAAAAATCGAAAATCAATACTGAGTATAAGCTAAAAAACAAAAATCGTTACCAGACAACCCAATTGCACAATTCGTTACCAGACAACCCAATTGCAAATTTCAAATGAAAATCAATACTGAGTATAAGCTAAAAAACGATTTACGAAACTATTTTAAACATCCTTTTCTAGAATCAAACCTATTAGCAAATGATCTAAATTACCTTTTAAAACTAGATGTAATAAGCCAAATTTACGCTAGACCGAAATAAGCTAAAACTTCAAAGTGAATTTAAGAACCGTAAGCTACTAATAAGCTAAAAAAAACTAAGGGCAATAATCTTATAATCTGAATGAGCTAATAACTAGATCCATTCTAAATGAGCTATGCGACATAAGCTATAACAAACATCTCGAAATCAAACACTAAATCTGGGTAAGTCGTCAATACATTCAAAATATCAATCCACAAATCTTAAACCAGAAATTACTAAACCTGTTCGATTCATCAACAAACGAGCATCCCGAAAACAAACTTTGATAAATAAACGGTGCGTTACAAATTAAGCATAATCGATTACAATAGAACCGAACGGAAAGAAAATACAATAAAGGAATTGCCTAAACTATCTACGCTATTCCTAATCTAAATCTACGAGACTAAAGGAAAAGAAAAAAGAAAGACATAAAACGAAATAAAGATGGATAGATAAGATATAGGTAGATAATACTCCACGATTTGCTGCTCTCTAATGTACGAAAATGAAAAGACAAACTATCTACTCCTACCTACGAATGACAACATAAAAAAATAGAATGAAAAGATAAGATGCCTCTATATCATAAGTCTGGTGCTCCTTTTATAAATTGCGTATCTCTCAAGCAGTATAGTAAGTGTGTGGATTTGGGCTTCAATATTAACTAATGTTATGAGTCTACTAGCACTTCAATTTGGGCCTCATGATCTGTACATCATTTTCTGGGCCTGATTCTTTCTCTTGGACGTGGGCTGGAGACAATTGAGTTAAGAATATATGGGTCGGCCCGACCCACAATAAAGGGTAGCGGGTCGGCCCAATAAACAATAAGGTACCATCAGACTCGGATTTTCATGCTCTTTCCAATGGCATGATCGAGAAATATAAACGACTTCGTCGTGACTTAAGAAACGCGTAAACGTCTTCAAATCTTTACCAAAAGTCTCCGTTTTTGCTTTGTTTTCAACCCTTTGTACCTGCAAGACATAAAAACACAAACCAAACATATTTGCAATAATATTTATCATATTTCATGTTTTTAGTCCATTTAATAGTGTTTTCCGGGGTATAAATAATATGTGTTTTAGCACACATCACCCCGTGATCTCCACCCTCGGCTACCTTCAGAAGACTTTGTGATGTTCGAGCTTCCGGACGATGCCCTTGGTATTTATCATCAGATGTTTGATTTTTTTTGGTGTTCGAATTCCTTTTTCATCGTTCCTTCTGGCCCTCATCAAACATTACAGGGTCCACTTTTCTCAATTGGGTCCTTTGGGTCTTAATAAGGTTATTACCTTTGAGGTGCTGTGTCCGTCTTTACAGATAGAGCCGGCGGTAACCTTGTTTAGGGTTTTCCACACTTTGTGCAAACAAGGTGATTGGTTTTCATTTACCAAGCGCTATGCTCCTTCTCGAGTCTGTATTGATGATAATCGTTCTTGCATGAAACATTAGAATAGTGGGTTCTTTTTTATTGATCGTCGGGCTATTCTAGATGCTATGTGTCAGAACCTCTTAATCACTTCACTTCATTACTTAAACCATGGATTGAACAAGAAAATAGATGGAAACTAGGAAGATATTTAGAGAGAGAAACAAAAGAGAGAAAGAGAATTGGATGATTTACTTGCAAATGGAAAATTACAAAGTGAACCAACAACATCTCCATCCTTGGAGAGGGGTATTTATAGTTTAACCATGAGGCTTTCATGCCTATGGTATTTCTACGGGCCGCTAGGTATTAATTAGGCTTTACGCCCTCGTATACGCGTTCTATTTTTTCACTTGATTAGTGACCGTTTTGCTTACATAAAACAAGCCCGTTTTTACAATTCTAGCCTATTACAATGGTTACATAATTAAATGACCAAGACTTAATTTTCTTAATGAACAAAATTCCTTGTTCAACTTAATATTTGAGGCTAACAATCTCCCCCGAAGTGAGTTCATTATGATACTCCTTCATGAGATTAATGAGATTGCTTTTTTCGTTAAGGTCTTGTGATCTTAGTCTCTATCTACGTTGTAGGCTTGTTCCTTCATGCTTTGTGATCTTTGATCTTAAGCCTTTGTCATTGTCTTTCGACTTCGTCTTTACGTCCGAGATCTTTAAATATTTATCCTTTAGTCTTGATCGTCTTTGCCGCCTTGCGATCTTGTGTCTTGACCAACATGCTCATACTTTGCATCATTTTGAAAGCTTGCTAATAATCTCCCCTGAAGCTTGGTTTCTGAGGAGTTATCTTTAATATCAGAGTTTACAAAAGTCTTTGTCTTTAATACTTGAGCTTTCTTGATACTTGAATCTTGATGCTTATAGTATGTCTTTGTGGATTGAGCATGAGCATGTGGTAATGAATCCAACTCGGCTGGAATGAGGTGTCTCCATATCTATCTTTATATGAATCCTGAAACAAAACAATCAGCAATAAAGCTTGTGGACGAATATGGCTTTGTCATTCGCCCGGATTTGGTTGGATTAACCTCTGGTTCCGTGAGGACCAACCTGTGATCAGGTAGATTTAATTTAGAAGAATCTCCTTGACAGGATTTCAAGCTTTAAGCGTAAGATCCTCCAACACAGATGTATTAGATTCACCATGCTAGCTTGTTCTTAATATCAGAACGTCTTAAAGCAGACAACATGATATGAGTGAATCGGTTAGTTACTATCTTACCGATTGAGTCGTCAATTCATTTACTAGAACAAGTTTGATTCACATTGGATAGCACCATCATTTCTTTCCAGTTGATACAAGTTTGATTCATATAGAATCACACAAGTCACCTACCAAGAGCTTGTTTGATGTTGGCAAGCAGGATTTCCATCTTCACTGTGAATACTTATCACTCGGATGTTCTGGCAAAATCACAAGGATAATGTGTAGGACTCTTGTTAACAGCTTGTGAACTTATTGGTGTTCAACAAGTGTTTGTAATGGAATGTGTCCTAATGAGATTTATTTTATTGATCTCTTGGCCCTAGACTCGATTAGTGCATTTTAGTTTTAGTACTCGGAGGCTAGAGCAGACTGCTACCTATTCAATATCAACTATCTCGGAGTGAGAAAGTCAATAGAAGTCGTGTGTATCTCCGTGACAAATAAGACAAGTTTCTGTTGAGAGAAACTCGAATGGCTGGGAAGGGTTATGCATTACATCACTAGGTCCATGATGTCGTCTTCAATATCAGAATTTATCTTTGTGAAAACTAATAGATTATGTATTGACCTGGTTTCTGCCTAAAGTGTGTGGAGGGCTGCTCTATTTTCACCCTTTATCCATATATTTCTTTTTCATTCTTCAATCCCTGCAATGCTTACCAAGACGTCATTACTAACACCTTGTTGTGATTGTTCCAGTGTTAGCTCAATCTTAGTCAGCATTATTCCCTTATACTCATTCATCTCCAATCATACCTAAGGACTGCTATTTCTAACTATGGAGTGTCCTTGGGTAGATCCCTTCAGTTCTGGTTGGAACATAGGTCTAGTACCTAACCTAACCACCTTATGACTTCAGAATCGTCGTGAAATTAAGATGTTGTTGGGTATGAGATCGAACCATAAAACCTTTTTCGAAGAGCACATTTTGAGTCGTTTAGATCACTTATTAATTTCAAGATCACATTTTAAATACATTTCTCCCCTTATTTTAAATACTAATTCACTTAGTTTTTGAAATACTATTGATTAAAATTTGTCATGAAAATTATGTGGAGAAAACTTTTATACGTAGCATGAATTATATGGAACATTAACTTGCTCCCCCTCAAATTTGCATATGTTTGACACTAAAAACAATGATACCAAGTTGTAAAATGAATATAAAATTGAGGGTTAGCATTGTTGAGCACACAATTTTAAAAGATTATGAATTGCCATTGAAGAATTCTTGAAAAGTTGTGCTCAAACACTTAATCATCTTATAACATACAATCTATCAAGTAGTCATTATTATTACTGAGTTGTTATTAAGAGATTTTTGATAATGTTTTGAATACATAAGAATTGTCGTGAGATGATGTATCCAAAATCATTAAAACTTTGTTTTTTAAAAAACTCCCCCTCAAATATTGACTCATTTTCAAAATGATACCAATTATAAAAGAATTGTCTTGTAAATCTTTATGAGGGATGGAGTGTTGAACACACAATTTTGAAAGATTTTGAATTGTCAATGAGAAATTCTTGAAAAATTGTGTTCAACATTTTGAAAAACCAAATGTTAGAAGACTTCTCTTCTAACTCTAAGGATAAATGCACTGAAATGTACACACTCCTTTGTCGTTCGGGTCTGAGTTACAATCTGAGAGTGATTACAAGTCATAAATAAAATTAGAAATGACATGTTTTGAAAGCATTTGAAACTCCTGTTCGAACTTCATTTACACGCCCGTGTCGATGTTAATCAACATTTCTAGGTACGTAAATGTTATCGATTCCAAGAGACATGTCGAGAGGATTTTTTGTGAAACATTTTCTGATTTTTTGATTTTGTATTTTCTTTTTAAAATTTTATATTTTTGTATTTGGTTTTATAAAAAATATTTACATGTTGACCTCAACATTGTTATGTGATGGAGGAATAGTAATTCTAACTCTTGTCGTGATGTAGCTGTATTTTCTGCTGGAGGAACAACTTTTGGAACCAGCTTTGAACTGGACGGTTCATTGCCGTGGTCATGAATTCCGAGTTCTAAACTGTTATGATCAGAAGTCATTGCTTGTTCATCAGATCAGAATTCCTTGAAGCCCTAGTTTCTGAGATATCAGTCTTTTCAGCAACCAAACTCTGAGTCCTTCCTTTTTAGGATTGAAAGATGTACCTGCACTTAAGTTAAGAGTACCTGCACTGACATCAAGGGTTTGTTCGCATTCATATTGGTTAGTGAAATCGTCATTTGAACCATTTGTGGGTTCACTGTCAACCTTGCTTGTGCTAGAGGTGAATATCTTTCTCGTAGGAACCCACCTAAGACCAAAAGATTTGAAAATTTTACCCGTCGGTTTCCACCTAAGACAAGATCTAGGAATCATTGTTTTCTCATGCACAACAGAAGTCTTTTTGATTGAAAACCTATGTCCTTTTGGGATATGTCTTTCTGGTTTCTTTGCAACACTTATTTGCTTTACGAGTTTGTTTCTGTTCGTTGTCTTATTGGATGGAACCTTAGCACGTGAGTTGACTTCATTCAAGAATTTTGTTACACAAGAATCATGATTTGCATTAAAGACACATTTCTGACATGTCGAGTAAACAAAATGTTTGGAGTTAGAAAAATTTCTAGAATTCCTAGAGTGTTCTGCTAAGGGCACAGTCTTTGTCGTTACGAAACTACTTTTGGATGCAGGCCAATTTCTAGATGTTTGAGTGTTGCTCCTAGGTTTTTGTTTGTTAGCATTAGCTGTGCTTTGTGATCTAGCAGAAGGTATCACACTAGGTTTGGAATTCCTACCTATTTCTTGTGTCTTTTTCTTAGCTTCCTCTAGGTAGTGATTATGAACCATCTCATTTGTGCTATACCTAGATGAGCTAGGTGCAATCATGTTATGAGGTTTTGCAACAGCAGATTCTCTTTCCTTAGGCAAATAATGTGTAGTGACTGGTTTTGACAAATCGTTGTTCACATCAACTTGGGAGGCAAACCGTGGTTTTGAAATTCTAGGTCGTTCAGACTTAAACGCAGTCGGTTGTCTAACAACTGATTGGTTTTTATGTGGTTGTAAAACCGGTTTCCCTAAGATTGATGATTTTGCAAACTTAGTATTCACACTATTTCCTGTTAATTTTCTTAACTCATTTTTTAATGCTGCAATTGCAAATCCTTTTTCCTGAAGTTGAGCTTTGAATTCATCATTTTTAGCAATCAAAGAAGTTGTGTGTTCTATAGTCTTAGCTCTCGTTGTCTTGACAGAATCAAACAGTTCTTTGTAATGCCTTTTCAAAGTCTCATTTTCCTTAAGTAATTTAGCCACTTTATGTTCTAATTTGATGTTTATTGTTTCAATTACATCTATGTCATGTTTAACCTTGGCTTCTATACTATTTACTTTCAAAAATTGACCATGTTGCCCTTCTTTTAAAGCTTGATTTTGATATTTTAAGTTCAAGATTAACACTTGTTGCTTCCATTCTTAAACAAATCCTTTTTGAAATTGGGGCAACGGTCTTTTTGAGACAAAAATATTTTTAGATTGAGAGATGATTTGAGAGTTCAGTTGTTGGGCTGGTTTATAAGGTTAATTTAGAGGTCAAAGGATCATTGTGTCATGACATTGTTCGCAATTCTGGTTAAACCTCCTCCGTCTTTATTGAATTCAGGTTGCTCAGTAGTTATGTTGTTTTCTTTGTAGCAATAGACATTGATTTAGAGTCAAATATAACCTCACACGCATTGATCCTCTTCATCATTTATGGGTCTGATTATCTGCATCTATAAGCATGTGATCTTTTCCATGATATGTTTTTTGTATCCTGCTCTTTTTGATTCTGTTCCATTGCTTTCTGTTGTCAACCAAACTAGCATCCAATGTCTCTTTACTCGTATCAACCTTTTTCCCTCTTATATGTCTGCATCTGTCTTTCAATTCACCCATGGTTGTCCATACTTCTTTTTATGTCCAGTGCCCACCCCCCCCCCCCCCTACCCGTGACTATTTCCATCTAATTGACTTCTTAACACAGATTTCCATGTTATCTGAAATCAGGTTATCACGTGACATTCTGGAATCAAGTTGAGGTATTGTAAAAGAAGTTGCGCGGTCGTCAGTCACAACATAATTCATCACTATCCCAATGAATTAAGAAAATTCCGTTATACCTCTGCGCCTTAGAGGAACATCTGAAACTGTATCTCATGTACTTTAAAAGCAACCATGGATCCAATCTGTCTTTGAAATTCTTCTTTTGTCAAAGTTGCTTTTCTAGGTTGATCCACGTTTAGGAACTTGATGCTATGTAAAAGTCTCTTGCTATCTTGACCAAAGAGTGTCACAAATGGTGTTTGTATCCACTCTCGGTAGCGATTTCCTTTGTGTATTCGTTTGTTTGAAAGAAGCTTGAGGTGTGAATGAAGTTGTCGAAAAGATACCATGCACTCTTTTTTTGCTTTGTCTTGTATTTGTTCGCATTTATGTTGTTCTTTCCTAATTAGAAACACGAAGATAAAGTATCTTTCGTTTTATTTTACCGTGACACTGTGAAGTGCAAAATGTGTTTGTAGATCTTAAAGTTTGATGTGTTGTGATTGAGTTGTGGTTAACTGTTTACCAATTAACATTCACGGGATTTTTATGCATGGTCTATGATTAAAACCAAGAAAAGAATTGAGTTTTTCGCGAGATTTTACAAAATCAATAGGAAACCGTGAATGTAAATTGATTGAGATAAAGGTTTGTTTATGTTGAATTACATGTATTTTAAGTCCTTGATTGTGATTGTGGTTCGAGTTTGTCAAAGTTCTTGATGCTGGCAATCCTTATGGAAATGGCAATGTCTCTAGGAAATTATTACAATCGCTATACGAGTTTTAAAATCGGTCAGAGTAACGTTTTAAATGCTATGAATGAAGCTGGATTTCTTGAGCTTAGCACCACCCTAGAACCAAATAAGCAAAAATCATATGCCAAGCTGGTGGCATTTAGAGAGCAAAAAAAGGACAGATTTGCAAAAAATAAGTTTGAAAAGAAAGCACCAAATAAGCCAATAATCCTAATATATAACCTAGGCTTCTATGATACCTCATCAAGTTTTGACTAACCTTTCAAATCACTTCACTTCATTAACTTTTAAAACATGGATTGATAGACAAGACTAATATATGGAAATCTCGGAGAGAGAAGCTAAGATTTTAGATCGTGAGAATGAAAGAGAAATTGGATGAGTTTAATTGCGAAATGGAATATTTACCAAAGTGAACCAACAATCCTCTCTTCCATTCCTTGGAGAGGGGTATTTATAGTTTAACCATAAGGCTTTCATGCCTATGGTATTTCTACGGGCCGACTTTGGATACTAGTAGGTTTCGCTGATATGCGTAGAATCAGATTATGAAGTTACTGTATAAAAAAGTGTGTTCTACTCCTAGCGTCTAGATTTACCCGTTCTAGCGTATTACAACGTTACATAATTAAATAACTGAGACTTAATATTCTTAATGAATGAAATTCCTTATTCGACTCAATATTTGAGGCTAACACTATGGTTTGGAGACATCTGGATGTAGCTATTGACGTGGAGACATCTGGATGTAGCTATTGACGATCCAAGGCCTGCTGTTGGTTCTTTTAATATGGCTGATGTGCGTCGTCTAAGTGCACATGTTATAAAGCTAAGGGATATGCCTGAGGGTGTGTTAGTTTTATCTGGGTTGAGTCGTGTTTGGAAGAGCCGTGTCTGTGATCCGGTGCTTCGGGGTGCCGATAGAAATGGTACGAGGGGTGGGTTTTAATTGTTTTGTGTTATGTCCTTGGTCTTTATTGCTTGCTTTTATTGTTGTTTTTCTTTTTGCAGTTATGGGCAATCATGATTTTCTCTGTCTTCCTGAGTGGACCGGTGCTAAGGTCTAGGAGGAGCCTAATCTTGATGTTAGGTCGACCCTTCAAAGGCTTCCCTTTTACTGCACTCCTCCCGCTGCGGCCGATCTTGTTATTCCGGATCCCACTCCGGAGGATCTTGCCGCTGGTACTCCTAGTTCCAAGATTGTTGCTAAAGCTGAAGCTTCTCAGAAGCGAAAGCCCTCTACTTCCGGTGCCACTTCGAGCCCTGTTGCTAAGCGCATTAGGTCTGCCTTGGATCAATCATCCGTAGTACTACTCGCCCTAATTTGTTTGTGGGTAATGGTGATGAAAGTGATGATGATGCCTGCGTTGAGATTCCGTTGGTTACTCCTCTTCATTCTGCTGCCGTGATCCCTTCTTTAGGGAACCAGGGTGGGAGTTCTACTGCTCCCACTGCTGAAGGTTCTAACCTTCATGGTAATTGTTTTTTATTTTTGACTTGTTTCCTTCCTTGTCTTCTTTCTTTGTTTTATTGTGTTTTTATTTTGCAGATTCTCGAGGTAAGGGCGTTATGGTTGATGATGATGCTGCATCATCTGCTGGTGCGAGCCGACTGAGACCGTCCTCCGGACCTGCTCCTTCATTTAGGAATGTTTTCGATAATGCTATTCATACGGACTTCTTCCCCTTTTCCGCTGGTCCTTATTATGCCACTTATCCTGTGGACGGTGTTGCTAGGAATTATGAGTTTACTCAGGAGGAGTAGGATGCTCCATACCGGCCTACTTTTGGGGTTCTGACGAAGGAGGTTTTTAAGGATCATGCTGTTTGCAAGACTATTGCTGATCAGTTTCCTACTCCGAGGGAGATGGTCCGAGTTGAGAGTTTGTCCGATGACCAATTAACTGCAAAGATGAGTGTGTTGCATTGTATGATGATGTCGCATGGTGCTGAGCTTCTTGCTCGTTATCGTGGGCTGAATCTATCTCATCATGAGTATGTGTTATCAATAGATTCCAGGTTGAAGGGTTATGAGGAGAAGGTTGCTAGCCTGACTGGGTTAGAACTTCAAGTATCTGCCTTAAAGAAGCAGGTTTCCGGTCTTAACGACAAACTTTCTTCCTCCGATGCCTCTTTCGCGAAGTCCAAGGCAAATGGGAAGGAGAGGAAAAAAGATTAAGTCTCTTACTAAAAGTGTGGATAATTTGCACTCTGAGGTGGCTCGTCTCTCCGCTGCTCTTAATTAAGCTACCGTTCTTGAGGCTGAAAAGGATGAGGAAATCCTTCGGTTGAAGACTACTCCTCCGTAGTTTTCTTCCTTTTTCTGTGGTCAATTCCAGGGCTTGGTCCAGAAGTTTCTTGCTTCTGATGAGTTTAGCAGAGTTCAAGGTGAACTTCTTTCTTTATCTGGCAGTGCTGGGTTTGAGCGTGGATTAAGTATGCATCAGACCAAGGATGAGTTTGATGTTGTGTTGAAGAAGATGGCTAATTTCTTGCATGGTGCATAGGATAGGCTTGCTGAAGCCTCCCCCCTTGTTGCTCAAACTAATTATACCTTTCTCAACAAGATCTCTGAGCATGCTACTGAACCTTTGTCGATTATCATTCAGCTTGAGCCTGAAAAATTGGTTCGTCCGGCCAATGTCCCCGCTTCGAGGGAGGTTCGTGTTTCTCCTCCCCCTAAGGAGTCGACTGTGACACCTGCTTCCAAATCCTTAGAGTTGTCTACTAATGTTAATTTTACTGCTTTCGTTGTTGCTTCTGAGCATAATGAGGAGATGGTAAATGTTGAGGTTGACACGTCGGCCCCAAAGATGACTGATGACACCGCTACTGTTAAGTCCGGTCATGCTTTTGTGCAGGGTATTTCTGTTGCTCTTGATGATTCTGTGGAGTTGGTGGAGGTAGGGTCAGGGCGTGTTTCCTTCGGCTCTAATGATGTTGTGGTTGCCCTTTCTGCTAACAAGAAAGGTGATGGTTTGGATCCCTCTTCTACTGTTGGTGAAGAGGCTGCTGCTAACCCCTCTAGGGTTTAGACTTAGTTTTTCCTCCCTCTTTTTGTATAAGACCATTTTTTGTTAGGGGAGGGGCGCGTGGTATGCTAGAGAATAATTGTTGCTCCGAGCTTAGGGCAAACTGACTATAGATGTGTGGTTGTCCATCCAGCGGATCCTGAGTCATGCCACCCGCCCTAGGCCGAATGGCTTCCCCTTCGGACCTGTAGCATAGCTGGTTAAGCCTATGTAGGTTCAATGGGCTAAATATTGCTTTCCAAAGCAGAGATTATATTGTCACGCCTAGCTTTTGAACTTGCTTGGTTACTAGCTCATTAAGTGTTGTTTTACTTTCCTTTTTATGCAACTACCGACTACGTTCGGTTAACTGTATTGTTGACTTCGGTCGGCTTGTAATAGGTACTTTGTGATGTAATTTCCCGTTTAATATAATCCACCCTTTGGTACGCCGGTTTGTTTCTCATTGCTTGTTTGTAATGTTTATACGTTTGTATCTAGCACTTTAGCATTGGTTTATGCCCCAAAACGCCTTTGTTTGCCCTTGTTATATATTTTTTGTATGATCTGAATGATTATGTCTGGACTAACTCATATACCAGAGAAAATGTTTATTAGCTATGTTCGTACACATTACAGGTTGCTCGTATTTCCTTTCCCATTAATTGTTACATGTTCTCTCCACGATGTTGTTGTTCATCGGAGTTGTTTGCCCGAAAGGGGAGTTCACTGTGTCTCCACCTTCGGCCTTGTGCTAAAGTTTTCATGTTTAACTTAGCCTTACCATATGCGTTTCATTTTTATGGGGTAAGTGTGTTCCTTTATTGCTATCCGGAGGTATCGAGCCATCTAGAGCTTACCATGCTTCGTGTTTGCATATTGTTATTTGTCCGATAGGATTTGACTTTATCATGTTAAGGTAAAAATCAAAGTCTTTGATATATAAAAAATAAAAGGGCCCTCCAAGGTAAGCTAACACTTTGAAAATAGCTACCTTGGATAGGTTACATAGTGCTATTAGAAATATGCTACGATTACAAGTCCATTCAGTTACTCCCACTAGCTTCATGATTGTAGTTTGGTTTTGCTCCTGGTGCATTGCTTGGTGCTTTCCCTTTCTTGTTGCTGCTTGTCTCCTCTACCAATGGTCTTATTTTGATACCTACCGATACTTCCTGGTTGAGGAATTCTAGCTTTATAGTTGCCAACCCTGTTAACACTTCTACTTTTAGGTTCAGGATTTTTGGGACGTGTGTGATTCGGAACCTATGGAATAGGGTTGTTGCGTCCATAATCTCTTCTTTGTACTTTCTCTCTTGTTCCGTTGCTGGTGTGTGGTTTCCTTCTACCCGAGGAACCAATGTTAATGAATCAATGAAGACATGTAAGTCTTTCATACCTTGATTAGCAGAGGCGGCTAGTCCTGCCAATAATGCCTCACAGTCCATGACATGGTTGGATGCATAAACTTCAAATGGATGGCATACGAATGCATCTTTTCCTCAGGGCTAACTAGGATAATCCCTACACCTAAACCTTCTTCGATTGTTTCTTTGCCCAAGTATAACCTCCAGGCCCTTGGTGTTGGGGTTGATTTTGCCTGAAGCTCTTTGTTTAGGTTTAACGTCCCCCCTTCATTCTCATCTAGTATTTCTTGTACTTGTTCTCCTTGACCGGAGAACTTCTTCACTACTGATCCCTTAGCCTCCTTTTTGGGGATGTACGAGATGTCATATGTCCGTATCTCGGCGGCCCATTTTACTATTCATCCTTCTTTTCTGGAAAGTTTTAGTATTTCCTCCATTGGTCCATCAGTTACCACTTTAACCTTATGCGTTCTAAAGATTGCTCTCAGGGATCTTGTTGTGTGAATTAGTGTTTGTACTATCTTTTCCGTTGGGGTGTAGCATATTTCCATTCCTTGTAGTGGTCAGCTCACATAGGAAACAGGTATCTAGATTCCCTCCCTCTCTATCAGTAGCACAAAACTTATTGTCTCGTTCCTTTTCTGTAAACATAGCATTAGATCTTCTCCTTCTTTTTGGACGGTCAATGATTGCAACTTCCCTAGTTTCCTTTTTATCCTTCGGATGGCTTCTTTGGCTTTATTTATCTAGCCAGTTCCTTTTGCTGTCTCCAACCTCATTTAGGCCTCACGTATGGGGTTCTTCAGCTCTGCAAGATTTGGGATGAACTTGCTAATTGCTGTTAGTTGAAGAACAAATTTCGTATTTGATTCAGGCTTTTTGGAGTAGGGTTTAGAAGGATTGCCTGTACTTTTTATGGGTCTATTCTTACTCCTTCCTTCCTTTGTTATCATATGGCCGAGAAACCTTCATTCCTTTACTCCAAATGAGGATGTGACCGGATCAATCACGATGTTTACTCTTTTTAACTTTCTTAGTGTTTCTTCCACATCCTGAAACAGGTCCAGCTCACTTTTGCTTTTTATTACTACTTCTTCCAAGTATATTTCCATGTTTTGTCCTCTTTGATCGACTAAGACCTTCTCCATCATCCTTTGAAGTGTAGCTGCTGAGTTTTTTAATTCTTTTGGCATATGGGTAAAACAGTATACTCCTTCCTCCGTATGAAACCCAGTCTTCTCTTCATCATCTTCTGCCATTCTTATTTGACTGTATTCCTTCGGAATTCGTAGGAAACATTTATAGGGATACCCCATTAAAGATGCTAGCTCTTCCCCTTCCTCCGAAAAGGGATACATGTCCTTGGCACAGACCCTGTTAAGGCTAGAGTAATCCACCTAGACTTTCCAAGTCCCATTTGCTAGTTTGATCGGTATCGCATTGGTGATCCATTCGGGGTGTTGAACCTTTCTAATTAGTCCTTCCTTTAGCCAACGGAACACCTTTTCTTTCAGTGCTACTCTTCCTTCTGGTACAATGGGTCGCCTCTTATGGGTCATTGGCTCGACATGGGGATATATCTTTAATTGATGCTCCATGACGAACCGTGAAACAACTATTTTTCCTGATCCGGTCCATGCGAATACCTCCATGTTTTCCCGAAAAACGTTTGCCAATAGCTGTTTGCAGTTAGTTGTCAACGTGGCTCCCATCGTCACATACTGTTCTGGACGTTCATGACCGATGATGAATACCTCCCTTGCGTCTTCTTCGCCCTATGTTTTTCGAACGACACCGGACCTGAATCAGGCCCTCTTTTGGAGTTACTTTTTGTTCTTAGGATTACTTGTTCCCTTATCCTGGACATTTGTTCTTCACGTTGACGCCACTGTACTTCCTTCCATGAGCCTTGCACCCTTTCTAACTGTTGGCATTCCCATAGAGCTTCCCTACTGGTTTCCATTGTTACAATTCCTTGGTTAGTAGGGAATTTGATCATAGAATGAATGGTTGAACCTACCGCACCGAGGCTTCTCATTCCGGTTCTTCCTATTATGACATTGTATGGCGAGCGACATTTTATTATCGCAAACTCCATTAACACCATTTTATTTCTTCCTACCCTTCCCATAGTTACTCGAAGATCTATTATTACTAGAGGATGATACGTTTCTCCCAAGAAACCGACCATTGGAATTTCGCATCTTTTGAATCTTAACCTGATGCTGACATCGAGGTTTCTGAAGCAATGCTCGTACATAATTTCTGATGAACTTTCGCCTTCGACAAGGATCCTTCGGACTTGATTGCCCTCAATTATTCCTTCTAATATGATGGGTTCGTCCGTCAACTGATTCTGGGGGATCACAGGGAAGGTGAGCTCGTCCGTTAGACCGGACCTTTCTTCTTCAAAAGACCTTTTGCGATTTCCTCCTTCTCTTATCATGTTTATGACCTTTACATTGTTTCTTCCTTGGCTTCCGTTGATTGGTATGGAGGATATCTTTCACCAGATGGGCCAACTTTCCCGAAGCCACAACTTCCTCTATTTGCTTTTTTAATTGATAGCAGTCGTTGATGTTGTGACCCCTATCCCCGTGGTAGTCACAAAATTTGTTTAAGTTTTATTTCTCGGGGGTACCGATTAAAGGTGGCAGTTTGGGGAAACTCACACTTTCCATGGCCAGAATCTCTTTTGGAGTCTTGGTAAATTAGGTGAAAGTATCTTTTCGGGGATAAGGAGTGTATACCCCCATGTTCCTTCGCGCTTCTCTTAGGCCGCCTCTATTCCTATCTTTTTCGGGTACTCGGGTCCATGCCGGACGAACATACCCTTTGTCCCCTTGAGAAGGACGGACCATTTCTGCTGACCCAGCGGCCACTTCTCCCCTAATGAAGGCCCTGACTCTTTCGAACATTTTGTCCACCGTCTTAGGTATTTTGTCATTGAGCTTTTTGGCGAGTTCCGGATGAACATGACCATGCATAAAAGCTGAGATACGTAGTACCGGAGGAACTCCCTTTATGTGTGAACTTTCAAATTTGAACTGCTTCATGAAAGCTTGTAAGCCCTCATTCTATCTCCTCTTGATGCCGTGAATTTCTGTTGAGTCTTTAGCATATCTCTTTTGTTGCGAAAAATCTTCCAAGAACTCCTGACTTAGTTCCTTAAAACTGTCCACACTTTTAGGATCCAGGTCGTCAAACTAGTTTCATGTCGCTCCCCCTAGGGTTTGGCAAAACATTTTGCATCAAATGGGCATCGGTCATTCCTCTTGCTCGGCTGCCGCTAAGAAGATACCTAAATGATCCTCCGGATCCTTATTTCCTTTGTATACTCTGATGTTCCGAGGGAGTTTTGCCCTCCTATGATATTTGAAACGAGTGATCCTTTGGGTAAAAGGAGTTGATTTAGGCCTTTTGTAGGGCGAATTCAGGTCTTCATAAGCATCTTCCGAACCTTCCTCATGTTCGTGTTAGCCTTACTTTTTAGTGAAGCTTGCGTCTTACACGTGAATTGGACTAGTCTTGGATACTGCGTGTCATGCGAGGGTCATTTATGTAAACTAGGAATAGTTTGCTTTTTCTTTTAGTATAAATACCCCTCATGGCTCTCAGTCTGACAAAGCTCTAAGCTTGTCTCTTGGTGTCCGGACCTTTTTCTTCTGGATTTGGACCTTTCTCTTCTTGCTTTCTCCTTGGTTATGCCCCGGTCTTCCAGCCTTCTTGACCTTCTTAAGTGCGTTGGTTCTTTGTTCTTGGAGGGAGTCCTCTGACTTTTACTGACAGAGTGAGTTTGTCTGTGGGTGTCAGATGTGCCAGAAGATTCGAGAGAGAATCGATCGGAAAATCCTCTGGCTAGCAACCTGGCCGGAGCTTCTTTGTCAGAATCGGCGTAGGCAAGTTTTCTTGGTGTAGCTTTCATCTTGGCTTGCTGGTCATGTTCTTTGATCATGGTTCTTAATACATCAATGTTTTCTTTGATGAAGGCCGGAGAAGGAGAAGGGGTTTTTTAAGTTTGTAAGACTGGTTCAGTGGGTTCCCCATGGGTTTCCGTTCCTACTTCCCTCGTTCCCGCTCCCAGAAATTCCTCCTCCATAGGTTGCGAGTCAACCATGCCTTCTTTGGTATTCTTCTTTTGGGTATATTGGGATGCCGTGTCCCACGGATGGCGCCAAATGTTGAGGTAAATTTACGTGAGCTGCTTGGGCTTGGTAAAAGTGACCTCAGCGGTGATAAATATTAAGTTCAGCTTGTTTCCTCCGGAGCTTAGTCCTTCGTCTCCTAGCTGAAAATAAGAAAGAACACCGTTAGCTCGCCCCGGGGTGTGAATCCGGGACCAACTTCGGCGTAAGAGTAAGTATGGTGATCGTGAAATAAATACGGAGAATATAAAGTATAGTCTGGAGTAGGTGTTGTGTGTCTCATCTTGGGGAAATGAGCCCTCCCTTTATACTATTTGGGATTCACTACAAGACATAACAGTGGGGCTCTCTTTTGGTACATACTGTCAGCCATGTGTCATACCAAGGACTGTGGTCCTTCGCGAGGACTGTACCTTTGTCAGATTGTCCTTAGGTACCGCTGCGCTAGGACGGAGCTAATAACTCCAGACCTGACATGTCCTTCAACATACCAGCTTCTCCGGAGTTCTGGTGGTGACTCCGGACCTGACTTGTCCTTTGACAAATCAGCATCTCCGGAGCGTTTGTTTAGTTTAACCCGTGTTAGTTTGGCAAAAGCATCTAAGCCAGATTTATCCTTCGGATGATCCGAGGGAGACTATACCTCATCAGTCACCATGGACCTACCGATGGACATTATGGACCAAACACCACAGCTAAAAAAGTCTTGGACTTAGGATTTTACTGGCCAACAATCATCAAAGAAGCTCATACTCTTGTTCGCCTTTGCGAAGCATGTCAAAAAACAGGGAATATATCCAAACGTGATGAAATGCCCTTAAATAGCATTCAAGAATGCGAAATTTTGACATATGGGGTATCGACTTTATGGGACTATTCCCAAAATCATATAAATTCGAATACATCTTAGTCGCTGTCGATTATGTATCTAAATGGGCCGAAGCTCAAGCTCTACCAATAAACGATGCCAGAGTTGTTATTTCATTCCTGAAAAACATTTTCTGCCATTTTGGAATGCCCAAAGCTCTCATAAGCGACCGAGGAACTCATTTCTGCAATAAGATAATGGAAAAAACCATGAAAAGATATGGAGTTAACCACCGTTTTTCTACATCATATCATCCTTAAACGAGTGGACAAGTTGAAAATACTAACAGAGCCCTTAAAAGAATTCTTGAAAAAACTGTGAAAGATAATCCAGCTATCTGGTCAAGAAAACTCGATGATGCTTTGTGGGCTTTTCGAACTGCTTACAAAACACCAACCGAAACCACACCATACAAACTCGTATACAGAAAAAACTGTCATTTACCGTTTGAAATTGAACATCGTGCGTACCGGGCCCTAAAAACTGTAATCCAGATCTCATCGCCGCTGGTGAGAAAAGAATTTTCCAGTTACACGAGTTAGATGAACTTCGACATCAAGCATATGAAAACTCTCGTTTATAAAAGGCAAGAACCAAAGTCTGGCACGATAGAAATCTCAAAATGAGAAAAGAGTTCAAACACGGAAATAAAGTGTTGTTATTTCATTCTAAATACAAATTCAAACAGCTGAAACTCAGATCTCGTTGGCTAGGACCATACGTAGTGAAATATCAATATCCATTCAGATATGTTGAACTATATGGAAAAGATGGAAAAATGTTCATTGTTAACGGCCATCGACTCAAACTCTACCATGAAGAAGATAATGACCCAAGGGAAGAACTAACTCCCTTCTTTCCCAAAGAATGAAACTAAGAAGTACGAGTCTAGCTAATGACTCTCTAAAAAATTAAATGCTTCTCTTGGGAGGCAACCCGTGCTTTCTATTAAGTGTGGAGGAGTGATTATTCTCCTTTACTATATATAAATATAAATAAATATATAAATATATAATAAATAGGATAATATCAATAGTAGTAGTATAGTAACCGGAAGTATCGGTCTCTCACTTCGTTATCCACAAAGTTTAAAACCGGACCCGGGTCGTTCTCCCAACGAGGCGTGAAATTGACGGTTACGTATTTGGTATGACAATTAGATGCTTGAATAACAAAGATTAGATTGGGTTTTCTAAATCCTACGGGGAATTACAAAAATTTAAACTAAGATATACTTAAAACTACGGGAAAATCATAAAAAGGCACGGGAAATTTAACCTAAACTACGGGAAAGCATAAATAAGGCAATGGGTGTCCTAAAATTCTACGGGAAGCATAAACAAGGCATAAAAGGAAATCCTAAGTCTAAGGGAACAGAATTATAAAGGCACTTAAAGTTGAAACGCGGAAACAAGAACGGGGTTTAAAACCCGTTCTTTAAAAAAACGAATTTTGAAAAATTAACCCTACGGATGCAAATTTATTTTTCCTAAGTCCTAAATGATAAAAGAAAATTTTGAAAAAAAGAATTATATTTTTTTGACTTTTTAATAATTTATTATGATTTAAAAACTGTTTTGAAAAGAAAATTTAATTAAAAATACTAAAATTAATGAGAAAATTTTGAAAAAAATCATGGAAAGTAGTTTGGAGTGTGCTGGATTCAGGAAAAATAAAAGGGGCTTTTACCAGCTTATTGGAATAAGCTGGTAATAAGCTAAATAGGGCTGGTGGGCTTATTGGGCTTAAACTACTATAAAGAATTAATAAGGAAGCACATAACCAGATGGCCCTATCTGGTGCCGTGGTTAGTGTGTGAGTGTTGTGGGACGACTAGGTGCAAAGGGAGAGGTCATGGGTTCGACCCACATGCCTCTCTCTTTTTTAAAAACATTTTTTTATTTTATTTTTTCAAAATTATAAAATAAGCTAAACTAACAATATTTAAATAAAGCGACTTTTTATAAAGATTCAAAAATAAGATGGAAACAGGCTAAGATAAGCAGGCAGATTGCCTTGAAAACTAAAAGGCTTAAGGCCTAAGCTGTTTTGGCTTTTAAGGCACAAAAAGCAAATGGAACACCAAAAAGCTAAAATAAGCTACCTACCTAGACTGAATAAGCTAAACTAATCCCAAATTAAGCATCTAAGTAAGCTAGAAATAAGCACAATGCACAAAAATGGCAGACTTGGTTTTTTTAAGCTAAATGGCCAAAAGCTAAATTGTGGGCTTTCTAAGACACAATAAGCAAGTCCATAGACAAATAAGTTAAAAACAAGTATCAACCTACACCTAATAAGCACTAGTAAATAGAAATAAGCAACTGAAAACCAACAGATAAGCTAGAAAAATAAAATAAGCTATAAGCACAAACACTGATTGACACAAAGCCTAGGGACAGCTTTTTAGGCTTTTTTTTAAGCTCTAAGAAGGATCCTTATGGGCTTAAGGGGCATATGAGCTTAAAGCCTAACTTGATGGCTATCTAAAACAACAAAAATAAAACAATTTGAAACTTAGGAAAGCTATAAAAAAGGCTAATGGAAAAAGGGCAGTCACACTGAATATGCAAATTTTTGGCTTTTCTTAAAAACAAATAGCAAAAGGCAGACTTAGAAATAAGCTATAAAATAAGCTCCTAACTGAAAACTAAGCCAAAACAGATTGAGTGTAATCCCTAATGAGCTTATGCTCAAAATTTAAAGCTCTAAAAATACTGTTAAGCATCTGATATTTAAGGATGAAAAAGGCAGTTTTGTAAAAAAAATCACTTAACAAAGGAACTTGACTGATTGATGAAAACCAAAAGAAGACTAAAAGAAACTTATAACACTCTATTTTGACACTAATATTAACTCAAAAACAAGACTCAAGAAAAGGATTTTGAAAGCTAAATAAAAATAGCAATTCACAACTGTTTTGAATTAACAGTTGTGAACATCTTTTAGACAAAACTTAAAAACAACCTTGAAGACTTAAATATTTTGAAAAACATATTAAGATCAACCTAGAAAAGGCTAACAAAGTTGGCCAAGGTGACCCAATAGATTTTTAAACCATTTTTACCCGTTTTCAACCCTTGACCTAAACACCCCTTAAATCTAGTTGTAAAAAAAAGCATATAGCAGATTCAATAAGCACCCATAAGACATAAATAAGCACAAAATAAGCTGGAACAAAATAAGCAGTTTAAGAAGCATAAAAAGACAGAATTGCATATACATTCAAACTTAATTTTTCATTCAAATTTAAAAGGTTACAAGGTTTTTAAATGTAAAGACAGAAATTAAAGACATAAAACATAATCAAAAACATTAAAAATTTTAAACTACTCCTACTCCTAGATACACTAGTTGTTTATGTCTTCTGTCTTCTTTCTTTTTATAGGACGCCAAGGTTCCCATTGTGTGTTTCTTGTGTTTTTGTTGTGAGAGAGCTCAAAGCTCAAATCCTGACCCTTAATCTGCCTTGGCCTTCAATCCAAATGATCCCAACCCTCAATTTTTTGTCTCGACCCTTTAACCAATGGGAAATTGTAGGATTGCCACAGTGTACATAAGCCATGTGGGGGTGGGGTTATGTGGGGTTGAATAGGTTAAGAGGGTGTGAAGGTCTTATGTCGTGTTGCAGTGAGTGAGTGTGACAGGGATGTACAGTGGATAGGGTTAAGTTTGGCAGGAAAAGGCTATAAAAGGGTGAGCAGGTGTGAAAGTTTAGGGAATGGGCAAATTTAGTCCCTCAAGGTTTATGGTGATCTTGAAAGTTTAGTCCTTTGTTTGGCAAGTTAAGCCCTTGTAGTTTGTGAATGATTGCACCGTCAGTCCTTAAGGGACTAATGGTGTAAGGGTGCAATGGGTAACGGTTGTTAAGTGGCTTGGGTTTGGTTTTGGGCTAAGTAATGGGCCGGGTATGTTAAAAAAGGGGAATTGGGATTTTGGGCTTATGTATTAAAAAGTGGGTTTAGTATATAGGTGGGCTGACCCAGGCCTACTAGGAGGGTACGGGTGGGCCCACTTTTGACAATTTAGGTTTTCGGGTTCGGTTTTCGATGCCCTTTCTAATGCCGTATCTCGAGGTTGACTTTACTTCGTCTTGACTTTATTAAATGCATAAACGTTGTCGAGTCGATCTGTAAATGTCCATTTTAGCTCCATTTTTAATCCTTTTGTACCTTTGGCCTCGGTTTTTCGCGCTCTTTCCAATTATGTGCTCGGTTTTGTCCGGTTTGGCTTTGTTTTTGTCCTTTAGTGAAATATCCGGTACATGCACAGTACAAACACAAAAACAAGCATATTTATGGCATTTTATGTGTGTTTTTGGTTGTTTAGGGTCGTTTTATTAGGTAAATGGTATGTGTATTTAAGCACATACCAAGGAGTCCCTCCTCTTCTATTTTATTCTCTAAAAAACCGCAAAAAAAATTTCTTTTTGTATGTTTTGTTTGTTTACTCTTTTGCAAGTAATAGAGATTAGACCTGGACAATTATGGCGTTTGCTCAAAGACAAGCTCTCTCAAGCTATATATCTATGCCCCAGGAAGTACCGTTTTTCCTTAATCTTCCCTATTTTCTATATTTATCAGTTCTCACATTGAGGGCAATGTTCAACTTAAGTGTGGAGGGGAAGCCAAATAGGAAAAATTAAAATTAATCATATCCCTTTATGTTTCCCTCCATGTTTGCCTTGTAATCTAGCCAAAATTTTCAACTGATATTTTATGAAAAACTATAAAATCTAATATAAATATGCTTTTCTTCCAAAACTAAAAATGTGTATACTCTTAGTAAGGCAAATCTAACCGGATTGACACTATAACTAACACAAAACCAGTCCACTAAATTGTGAGAATTTAAACCTTAAAGAATTCATGCATCTACCTTTGATACCTAAGATAATTTTTACCTTTAGCTTGTTCGAGTTAAGGTTTGAATGCAATTGCAATTGTCTCATCCATCGTTACGGCTGTGTATTGGTAATTTATCGCCTTTCTGGAGCATTGGTATCAGTTAAAAATTATATGAGTGAGCCGGTAATTTAGTAGCTTTAAAACTTGTGCTTGATTATTATTTACTAGACCGCAGTGAGGTTAATTTATAGACAAAATCATATGATAAGAGGTGAAATAAATCCCTTGTAACTCATGTATCTGCATCACTCACTTTTAGTGCTATTCTGCTGAAGTATCCAAAGTTGAAGAAAAATGCTCAAAGAAAGAAGTTTCGTGCCAGCCTTAGTAAGCGTTTGGTATTAAAAAAGTTCAAAGTATAAGGCTTAAGTTTGGCACATGGAACCGATACATGTTATTCACCCTCATCATTATCACGTTTTGCCTCTTTGAGATTTTTGTCTAGGTGCTCACGTCGCAACGGCCATGTTTATATGTCTTGTACAAGCCTATGGTAGCTATCTAGATTATGTCTGTGCAATTGAGTGACTTCACAATATAAACCCTATCTGAGTGGCTTGAGTGAATATAAATCAAACACATTCCTTATGTGAGGTGCTCTGTTATATGTCTATGCCTGAAAAGTTATTAATATTAGTAAACACTTGTTTAAATCCAAATTTTCTCCATGTCACGATAAATGATCTTGTTTTCTCGCTTTAATTGCTTGAGGGCAAGCAATAGATAAGTGTGGAGGGATTTGATAACGCCTAAATTATACATGTTTTTGGCGGCATTATTTGTAAATTTTTTATCATTTCTCGTGAACTTTTGATACTTAATAGCATGAAATATATGTAGGTTCACTTGAAAACATCCCGAGCTCAAAAAGACCAAAATACAAGTGTTTATACTCATTGGAAGACAAGTTAGAAGAAAAGAAAGGGCTAAAGCTGAAAATTCCAAGAAGTACGCCACACATTTCACCATGTACGCCGTACTTCCTATCATGTTTAAGAGAATTAAATGAAGACCGCATTAACTCACCAAGTACGCCGGTTTTATACGAAAGTACGCCGTACTTCCTTATAGCATTAATGATATTAGCACCGACATAGGCAAAGTGCGCCGCACATTTTAGAATGTGCGCCGCACTTCAACCCCTTCTCAGCCTATAAATAGAGACGAATTTTCAAGCAATTTCATATATTTCTCAAATGTTCATTCTTTCATCCAAAGCCTTTCACACACAAATCTCTCAAACATCTTGAGTAGAAGATCGAAGAACAAAGAACACCATCATAGTATTTAGTGAATAAAGTTTGTAGTAAGATTTGATACTTGTAACGGGTGGAGTTTAGTCCATAGTCTTACCCGAGCATAGTATGTTTCTTGTTTCTTCATTTTATTTTGTTATGAACTTCGTAGCCATGAGAGGCTAAATCTCTTATGACTACTCGGTGATGTTAATATAATGATTAAGCGTTTGGTATAATTGCTATCTTTTTAATCTTAAGCTTATATTGAAATCTTATCGTATCTTATCTTATCAACTTTGATTGTATACTCATAACGGTATAGGTCGAAAGACCTGTTGTGAACTATATGATTTTAAAGATTTGTCTACTGTCTTTATCGTTTGAAAGGAAAAATCCGCTTACGTTATTTGATAAGCAAAATGGATTTGATATAATAGTAACTAGATTATTTGAATGACACATTTGATCGAGTTAACTAGATATAAGTCTTAAGTTAAACAAGTTAATTTGTAAAAACACTTTCTGACGAGAAACCCTTTTTATAACTTAAAGTTCTAAATCTAAGATTGTAATTATCACCAATGCTTAGGAATTATATGAAGCTATCCGAGTAGTCATCTTTCTCATTATTGAATCCAGTACCATTTATCTTTAAATTGTTAAAGTTTATTTTAACTACGGTTATTCAAACACAAATCAAATCCCTGTGGACGGCTGGTCTTACCTAAAAATTATACTACATATGGTGCGGTTATACCTTTACCCGGTGTTTTCCCTTTAAATCCGTTAATTTTATCTTATAACATTTAAAGCTTTTGAAACCAATCAATGATGATTATCAAGAGGAGATACAAGGAGATTCTAAAGAAGACAAGCTCTCAACTGCAATGATGTTGTTAATACAAATAATGTCTAAATACATTATTTATATTTTTCAACCTCTCTACGTTTTGAAGATGACAAAATGTAAAAACATTCTATGATAAAAATAAACGTATACACGTTATTAGTCTTAAACTTCCATTTTGACGTAAATCACTTAAGGTATGTATAAACAAATCATTAAACATGATTAGTGATCAAAGATAATATTTTTGTCTTAATCTTTACCTTTTTACAAATGTAATAAAACCTTTTTATAAAAATAAAAATATACAAAATATTTTTATTTATTAAAGAAATGTTTTATTTATTTATATAAATTTAAAAACTGATCCCCCTCCCCCCCAAAAAAAATAGATCATCTGGACCAGATAAACATTTCCCTAATAAAAGACAAAAATAGGAGCATCTACCTAGGGACGGCCACCTTATAGGTGGAACGGCCCCCAGATATATCTAGGACCGTGGGATCGCCCCCAGGGACGTTGCTCTCTCTTTTGCCTATAAATACTGCATTATTTCCTGGCAGTTTTTCATCCTTTTGCACATAGTTTATGTATTCTTTCTCTCTCTAAATTCTTCTACATCTCTCTAAAACCTTTAATCACTAACTTGCTTAATCTTGTTTTAAATGATCCAATCTCTCCTACTTTCTTCTTCCCTCAAGTGCAAGAGAAGAACACTCGTATTCGCCAAGAAACGAAGTGTTATAGATTAGTGATTCTCTCATATCTTCTTCTAAATTTGATTCCTATATTTTTATTCTTGTGTAGTTGTGTAGATCCAGATAGTGTATAAATCAATAAGTGTTGATTGTGTGTCGGTTAGTATTTTAGGCCTTAAAATAAATTTGTTAAGTGATAGATTGGTTCTAGCTAATATTAGGACTCAACATTTAGCTTAGTGTCAGAAATTAGGATAAACGACGTGTAATGGTTTTCTCCGCCTAAAGGGAGCTTGTTAACATAGTGAAATCTCGAGTTGGATACTCAAGGAGTGAAGTAGGGTGAAGAAGAGCTTCGTAGCCGAACCACTATAAATCTCGGTGTTGTAGTTTCATTGCTCTATCTCTTATCTCTTGTCTTTCATTTATACTTCGTATATATTATTTATATTGATGTGGGTGTTGAGAACTCACAAAGAAGTTTTACAACTCCCTAGGCAGTATACCTAACCGTTGTAGTGTAGTATAGGTAAGACTCGGGGGTTGTTATCGTTCTCTAGGGGAATAGGTTAGGAAGGCTCGAACTGAACGTAACTAAGGTCTAAGGGGATTTGTAGATACTAGAAGGGGGGTTGTATAGCTTTACCGTTTTAAAAATTAAAACTTAGATTGTCACTTATGTGAATTCAAGAGATATACATAAGTGTATATGATAGCAATGTAATAAACGAATAAGTAAATACGGAATATAAATAAGTTAAGATAGGAAAGATCAAACCAATGACATAATGATTTATAGTGGTTCAGCTACGAAGCTCCTCTTCGCCCTACTCCACTCCCCAAGTACCAAACTTGAGAGTTTTCTTCACTATGTCAACAATCTCTCTTTAGGCGGAGAAAATCGTACACGTCGCTAACACTTTTTCCAATACTAAGCTAAATACCGAGTTCTACTTTGAGATAGAACCAATCTAACACACTACGTATTTTAAGGCCTAAAATACTAACCTATCATACACATATGATACGCACAACTGATGTGTCGTTGTGTGGTGTTTATTTATGATAGTTCAAGTTTTAAATTTATATTGTGCCGACTTAACGAAAAACAACACTTTAACAGGCAGTGTACCCGGTCGGTGATAGATTCGTGGTAAGTAGGGTGTTGAACACTTGAAGCGAGGTTAAATCTCTCAATTTATTTATATTTTGCTTATCTAATCTAAGTTAATTCTAATCTAAGTCAAACATATGTTAATCCTATGTTAGTTCTAATCCTAATTCTAACAGGTAAAAGGAGGTGTTACAGCCTGAGAGACTGGCACGGGTTTGGTTGGTGACTATAATCAATTCAAGACACTTTAACCCACGCAAGAAAATTAACAGAAGATAAAAGAGTGGTCGAGCCTTATGATAGAAAACTGTATTAGCCATCATTAATCCGATTAGAAGTAGGTTTGTTTATTCAGTGCAATGATTACTTGTCTCGAAGAGGCATATCATTCTTAAACTTAGGCGGGACTTCATCCTAAGACCTAGACACATTAATGTTGTCACAATTAAAGCATCCGCATAAAGCATCCTTATTTGCTTATTATAATATATCTTATGGATTAAAGCAATGGTGATCTTGTTAACCCTAGCTCATAGAGACTTTACCCACTTACTGTTTAATGGTAATTTATACACTAGTAGTCCACTTGTCCAACTATCTAATGAAATCAGAACATTATTTGTTGAATTATCTAGATTCACCTACTAGTCAACATGTTTAATAAACCAAAGGCAATTTCCGTTAACTAGTTAAGCCAAAAGCATATCCTTAGCATGATTTTAGAAGGACAATACTTGTGATCCTATGATTCTAGATGTATAAATTATTATATGGAGAGCTATCCCGGAATCTAGATTACTTGGTCGCATACAAAAGCATGTAAACAAGTATGAATTGATAAACATAAACAAGCATTCAACGATAAATTAAGCAATCAAGATATAAACAAAACCAAACATTCAGATCTTCATAATAATGGCTAATACCCGAAGGTATTAGCCTTCAAACATCATAATTAATACAAGAGTAATTGTTTTAGCCAAGGTAAACTAACTGAGTTAACGAATGATACCAAAAACTAAACGATTACAAAAGTATAAGAAACTACACGTTGTCTTCTATGGATTGGAATGCGTTGCAAGACCTCTTCTGCTCTTTTTCGCCTCTGAAAATCGACTTTTGTTGCTTAGGTATCGAGAATATGATTTAGCACACTTAAAACTCTTTTTTGAGTTTTGTATTTATAGCGTCTAAAAGTCGGTTCGATACGGCGTATCCAAGGGATTGGATACGGCGTATTGGAGTTTCTTGGAGTAGGGACCACGTTTGATATCTTCCAGAATATTTTATTCCCATAAAGCTTGAATACGGCGTATTGGCTTTCCTGGATACGGCATATTGATCTTCTTTCCTTTGTGGTCTTTGGTGAGTGCAGGCACGAATATGTCGTATCTTCCTTGATGGAGACGGCATATTGGTTGTCAGAATCATTAGTCTTCAAAATATCTTCGTTTAAGCTCCAGATGGCGAGCCTTTTGCTAATATTCACCAAGTACTTCATAAATATTTTAAGGGTTAGTTTTTGCGAATCAAGTAATAATTCTTTGCAATAATTATACAAAATGGGTTAATTACATAGGATAAATGATGTTATAAAATAGACATTATTTGAGTAACAAGTTTATAAAGTTAAATATGAGTTTATATGAGAAGGCTTAGGGTTGATTACTCTAACTAATCTTTATCGATACCAATATTCCAGGAGGGCGACAAAGACCACACATACACACCCGTAATGATGGGATAGACACATGTGACTGCTCACTCCCACCTCGAATAAGCTAAAGAGTAGGTGAAAAGGGGGGAATAGTAAAGTAATATATGTATGGATCTTCTAACTTTCAACCAATAGTAATAAACCAACAAGGCAGCTGAGAACATGCATACATGGCCGTAACGACGAAATAGCGCACATGCACGCCTTGATCACCTCCTCAATTTGCGTAAAAACCCAGAGATAGAGAGCGCGAGTGCGAGAGCGAGATAGCGCGAGGGCATTACTCAATTGTTGTAAATAAAAATTATGATACAATAGATTGAGTCTAAAATACAAGTTTTGCTAGACACTTTTTTTCTCGACGTACCATGATACAGACATTGTTAATGATTAGGAAAGGGAATTATAGATAAAAAACAACCACCTAAGTTGGCGTTCCCATAACGGTCAACTTCCCAATCATCCCATACTTTACAAGGAAAGTGGGGATATCTTCTACTTTATACAATACTTTACATCGTCGATTTGTATCAACGAATAATCAATCTTTCGTGTAATTCCTTCGGTAGTTGTGAAACGATTATCTTCAAACTTTCCTTCTCTTTTTTGTTGCGATTTTTCTAATTGTTTTGATTTTTTTTCTAACACTATACTACGAAACTCGGTGTAGTTTCACCATCTTCACGATCATAATAATTCCGGATAATTCCTTCGATAATTCTTCATTCTTCGGACGTACCATTAATTGCGATGGTAGTAAAAATACATGAGTTTTGACTATAATATACATTCCCATTTGCGATGTGCAAATTCTTTCAACCGTACCAAAATTGATACAAGACTCAGGAAATACAAACTTTACACTTTAAGCAACTAGCAACTAGCAACTGTAAAATAAACTTAATCTAACAGGGTAGGCTAAGGTGTAAAGGTGTAACGATAATAATTGGTGTAGTTCCTAAAGGATTGGCTCTACGAGTTGTTCTAGGGGTATCTTACTCTTAAAGTGAGAGTAAACAAAGGGTTTATACGGGGGTTAACCAACCAGTGTAGTTAGTTAATAAGCAACATGTAAAGGTAATTTGGGTGTAATCTTAAAATTTACCAATTTAAACAAGTTACTCCATCTAAATCCATAGTACTTATCAATGCGGTCTCGAATAGATATACCAAGCCAAGTTCTAAAGTCTACAACATCACCGGCACACTCATATTTTGTAGGTTATGTATCAAGTAATTTCTAAAGTCTACAACATCACCGGCACACTCATATTTTAGAAACGGATAAGGTTAAATCCTCACAATATCTAACAAGGGTTATTGTGTGCAGGTTATGTATCAAGTAATTTCATAAAAGTATGCTTGAATTTTTTTTAATTTGAGCATAATTTAAGCATTTTAGTGTGAAAATTAGGACAAGTAAACATTCTAATTCCATCCCCCACTTGAATTATAAAACATCCTCGTTGTATATATAAAACATTAAATACGGGAATTGAAAAGAATTAGAATGAGAAACTCCCCTGATATTTGCTCGGTAGATTCTCCATGTTGAGTTTATGAGCAAGAATGTGTGTGCGAAAGCGGGTCTGAATCCTAGCACGAACAGCACACACAGAATTACAGAAAATATGCAATCCACCAAATCTTTTTGTTCAGAAGGTTCTTGTATTAAGCATAAGAAAACAAGATCAATTTCTTTCACCGTGTATTCGCTGGTTAGGCTCAAAATAAAATCCTAAAAACTGTACAGAAAGTCGATCCGCCGTATCCATACCCCAGGATACGCCGTATTGATACCTGTGTCGAATACGTTGTATTCGTTTAACGAATATGCCGTATCGACTGTGCTGAAAAATAAAGACTGGATAATGTCCAGAAGGTCAATACATCGTATCCATAGGGTTTGGATACGCCGTATAGACAGTCTGGGAAGACAGACTCGATAAAAATTTGAAAATACGCCGTTTACAGAAAAGTCTTTATGTTAGTATTACCCCAATTTAATCTCATCCTTATAAAAGAATTTGGGGTCGAACGGGATGCCAAATGGCACATACAAATTCTTGATTAGGAAAATAAATGGCATCCCTTTGTTAAGATGATTCCAAGTCATGACATTAAAATTTAGTCCCTTGATAAAAGTTTCAATTTTGAAAAATTTATTAGATGCATCATGACTTGTTTCCAAAAGCTTATTTGACCCATGTGCGTAGACACCAACATCGATATTTATTACGTCAGGTAACAGTTTGACAGATAAATCCCACGAAGAGTGTTCAATATCAACTTTATCATCATCATTGTCCTTATCCGATTTTGAATGATTGGGATAAATTACGTTAAAAGGAAATAGATCATTAAAGTTTAAAACGTTTTGTTCCTCTTCATCACATTCGGACAATGATGTTTCATTTTCAAATTAAATTCATCGATGTGTTGAGGACTTATAGTAGGTTCAGTTAAGAAATCTAATTTAGACGTTAGAGCATCATTGTAAATAATGGCTGGAAATTCATTCTCAAAATCATTAAAGAAGTCTAAATCATCAAAACAACTGACCGTAGGCTCGGGTGACGGAAACGAAGGCATATTGACTTTATCATTATCATTTTCCAAATCCGTTTTCAAATCGTTGACAGAAATTATTTTATAGGAAAATGAATTTTTATCATAAATCACCGTGTAATTTTCATCGTCGGATTCATCAAACGATATTCTAAAGTCAATTTTATTGTCGTTAAGAGGACTTACCGTGGGTTCACAGGAGAGAGAAATAAAGAGAGAAAAAAAATGGTTACTTGTTAAGAAAAGAAATGAGAAGCAACACCCTCTCCACACGTAGAGAGGGATTTATAGTACATAGAGTGGACAAGCCTTGTGGGCTTTCTTATATGTCATTTGGGCCGGACCAAGCTTAGGAATGGGCTTTAAGCCCGACAACTAGGCCTTATTAGCTTAAGAGAGATTCCTGTAAACTACGTTTTCCTACACAAGGCTCGGGATCAATAATGACCATCACTTTACTAAAAACACGGCTAACAATCTCCTCGTAAGGGGTGGTCATATCAATGTGGATCCATCTTAGTGACGTCCTTGATCTAGAGCCTTGTGTTCTAGGATTATTTTAAAGTTCCGTTTGAGTGCTTGTGACCTTGGATCAATAATCTTTAATTTGATATTCATTTTGATAAAATACTGATATTGTGGTCTTTGGCTTTGATTTATCATGACTACTAGGATCTCTAAATCCTTATCCTTGAATCTTTATGTCGTCTTGCGATCTTGTGTCTCCACCCTCATGCTCAAGGTCTTGAAAGCTTACTAACAATCTCCCTCAACATTTCTTTTAACATGATTACTTATACCACATCATGGTAGGAGTAGTACTTGATCCACTTTTAAGATATATCTTTGTTATTATTCGGCAATCTTGTCAAAAATGTTCTTTTGATGAAGTGCTTGTTCATCAGAGATTGCGGAAGACTTTGACACATGTGCTTAAGCTTTCATCGTGTATTTATCTTTGTCGATTGAGCATGAGGTCTTGAATCTTGACTCGTCATGGACTAGAAGCTGCTTACCAGTCGGGAACCTGCAATTAAAGGTATAGAGATAAGCATATATTGACGAAAGTTGTCATTGTCACTTCGGTCGAATACGGTAGCAATAACCACGGTATCCCCGTTAATCATTATAAAGTATTGCTGTGATTAGGTAGATTTAAAAAGAATCTCCTTGACAGGTTGTCCAGCTGTGCAGCCGTTCTTTGTTACCGGAAGCGACTCAAAGCAACAACACTGTAAGAGTGAATCAAATAGTTTACAATCTTTCTTGAATTGAGTCGTCAATTCATATACTGGACCATAATCGATATAACTAGATTGACACAATCTTGAATAATTTAGAATCTGTAAGTCAACTACCAAGAGCTTGTATGAATGTTTGGACTCAAGAAAGGATTTCCATCGTCATTGTGAATACTAAAGATATCACTCTGATGTCCTGGCAAATATCAAAGGATAAATTGCGTAGGGGGGAACTTATTGATACCAAATGTTGTAATAATGATGTACGACATTTTGTATATTGAATTTGTGTCCCTAGTGAGATTTTGATGGATCGTCGTTGCTGCTTCTAAACTCTATAAGTGCACATTTGTTATTTAGTAATCGAAGGCTGGAGCGGACTGCCACCTTTTTAATATCAATGATCTCAGAATGAGAAAGCAGATAGAAACGTGTTGATCTTCGTGAGAAATGAAACAGAAATCTTTTGAGAGATTCTGAGTAGCTTAGGAGGGTTGTGCCATTGCCATCACTGGGATCCATGATGTTAGTCTTCAATATCAGAAACATCTTTGTGATTACCGATAGATTTAATAATTGACCCGTTTCTGACCTAGGGTTGTATATGGCTTCTTTATTCACCTTTTATCCTTACAATTCTTTTTCATTCTAAACCCCTTCAGTGCTTACCGAGACTTCAGTGACTAGGTAACCTAGTTGAGTTGTTCCACACTAGCCTCCACTCAGTCGGCACAATACCCTTATGCTCATTTACTCCCTATTTTCAATCATATCCTAGGACTTCATAATTCTATCTAAAGGATTGTTTCCTGGGTAAGATCCCTCCGAGTTCAGGCTGGATCATGGAACGAATATACCTAACCTTAACCGCCTTATAAATCCTTGAGAAACAACAATTGGTCGGTCTTTGGGGTATTGCCATGAAGATCCATAAAACCATTTGATAAAAAATCAATCAACGTGTTTGAGAAATCATTTAAGACACATTGAGTGTTTCCAGAGTTACCAAAAATCTCCCCCTACACATATGTACTATATTAAGAAAGAGTTTTGCACATGCGAGGTTTGGGAACACACTTATAGATTAAAGATCGTATCCGTTATTAATCCGTATTGATAACATTTTAATCACTATTCTCCCCCTCAAAAATTGCATATGTGTTTACAATTTTTGACAATTAGTGAATTAAAAACAAGTTAATGTCCAGAATTCACATGAGCCTAACTAAGTCTTGGGAGAACAGGAGTGCATGCAGAATGAATCATATTATTATACTTCCCCTTAATTATATAATAGAGTGAAAACTTGGAGTAGGAGTTTGTTGAGCACACAATTTTAAAAAATTTGAATTTTCGTTTTGAAAATATCTTGAAAAATTGTGCTCAACAGGAAAATATGTGAGATATATCTTATTTACCATCATTTTCCTTACTACTTCTCTTGAGCATTCAAAACTTAGAATGTTTAATAGACGTATGCTCAAGACCGAGAAGATATATCTCCCCGTTGTGTAGGATTAAAATGGAACATAAATGAACAATTTTCCTTTCTTGGAGACTGATTTCCTAAGCTGAAATTTACTTAGCAAGTCGTAGAGAAAAGAGAAAGACAATGTATTTGAAATCAATTAAAACTCTCAGCGCTCGAACTTCATTTATTACCGTGGTTAATATTAATCAACATTTCTAGGTGCGTAAATGTTATCGATTGTCGAGAGATATGTCGGAGAAGATTATTTTTGTATTTTTAAAATTTTCTAATTTTGTATTTTATTTTTATAGGTTTTATATTTTTGTATTTTCTTTTTCAAAGATATTTATAAATCAAAATAAAGAGAAAGATCAATAATATTTACAAGTCGAAGTTTCCATTAGCAGTGATAGTTGTTGCTAGAGTTGAAGTAGATGAAGTTGAATCTTGTTGTTATTGACGTTTATCAGATGCGTCAACAGTAGTAACAACGGGAGACTTTGAAACAACTTGATTTTCTCCATTTGAATTATTCGTCGAACATATGACCGAATAGACTTTCCAACTCTATCATTGACGTCGTGACTATCATATCTACTGAAGTGACATGAGGAGAGAGTGTTGAACACAGAATTTTGAAAGATTTTGAAAATCCTTTTGAAAAATTCTTGAAAAATTATGTTTAACTGTTTTGAAAACAAGAAGATTTCTCTTCCTTTTAAGGTAAAGCGCACTGAAGCGTACACTCCCCTTTTATTTGAAGCACGGGTTATGCACTGAAGTGTACCTAAGCCATTGACTTGAGCTAACAAGCATTGAATGTTCCAAAAGTAGCTCAAGACCGAAATTTTTTCTCTTTTTGTTGTTAAGGATAAACGCACTGACACGTACATTTTCCTTTTATCTGAAGAACGGGTTGCAATCTGACATTTGATTACAAGCCATAGACCTGGAGATTAGAGAACAACAATCGGATAGATAGAAGTATGTTGTTTCCTTAGTCTTGATAACCTGCCAAGAAGAGAAGTAGAAATCGGAAACCCTTTGCTTGAAGGTTTCGAGGGATTAGAAGTACTTGCATTGTCATACATAGATTTTTCAGACTTATTCTCGGTGTTACTGGATGCAGTTAATTTTCCACACATGGCAAAAATTCTTCCAGTTGGAATCCACCTAAGACAATTCGATGGTTTGGCTAGCCTAGATGAAGCAAGACTTCCTTTGGACCCTAACTCCTTCGAATTCTTGGCATTTGCCTTATATTTCTTTTGATTTTCACGAATTATGACATTGGCACTTTGGTTATCAGCACGAGAATTCATGTTATTCACATAATTAAGCACACAGACATCATGATTGGCAGTAACTAAACATTGCTTACACATAACACAAATAATTCAGATTTAACATTTCGATTGGAAAGCGTAGAGTTATTACATTCAGATGACATGTGCTTTTAATTCTTAGGAATTTGGGAATTCCTATGGTTTTTTCTTCTATTTTCTTGACTTTATTCGAGAGAAAACTACTCATAGACTTAGATGGAACTCTATCAGTATTAGAATTGCTCCTAGGATGTGGTATTCTAGTCTTAGCAGTGTTGTTTACTCTAGTAGAAGAAAAACCGTTTGAGTCAAAATTAGCTTGTTACTTATGAATAACATTTGGTTGTGAAACAGTGATTAGTTTTATCCTAACGCTTGTTTTAACGAGTTTGTTAGGAACAACATTATCTACCCTAGAGGTCTTAGAAGGATTAGGCCTAAAGATTCTAGGGCAATCACATTAACAGTTTGCACAACTTTCGATTCTCTGTGGAGAAGGTGCCGATTTTTAAAAGTTACTGGTTTAGTCACAGCATTCGTCCTAACAACGTTGGGGAGAACCAGGATTTGGAAAGGGAGTGACAGAAAAGAGATTTTTGAATCCTAGAAGAAGAAGAAAAAAGGTGATTTCCCCAATATTGATTGCATTGTAAACATAGTATTCGTTCTCTGAGACTTTGTGGTGGCCTTTTTGGTTTAGAAACTTATCAAATAGCTAGCTCTTAGCTTAGCATTTTCATGAAGGTGACATACAATTATTTTGCAAGATCAAGTTAATTGATTTGGCCCTATCTTGAGTCACTTTGATATAATCAAACATTCTTGTATGTTGTCTTAAGATGTTCATTTTCTTTAGCATAACTATGAACCTGAAGTTCTAGTGGCACGTTCTCATCTTCAAGTTTCTGAGACACCAGATCAAGGGTATTTGATGCACATTAAGTATCACTACTTTTACCCTTAAGATCTCCCAACTGAGCTTGCAACCGTTCGATCTTTGTCTGCATGTCCATTATAAGCTTTATTCATATGAAATCTTTGTCCATATTTGCACTCTTCACATTATTTGTGTACAATTAATCCAAAGAACAACTGTATACTTTTTCCATTTTAAATAATTCAATGTTTTAAAGTTTTTCTTTTGTACGATCAAGCTCCAGTTTGGAATCATAAACTGCACTCGTGGTAAAGCTATTGAGATTTATCATGATCGTAACACTTTCCATCTTTGTTTACCATAATTGATCCATCGTGAGCATAGACGGAGCATTGTGCTACCGAGTTCCTGATGTGGAATGCTTGCTGCAAAGTATTCCACTAAATGCAGTTCACTTTTACTCTCTCAGTTTTCTTCATAAGCATCTGTACCATGAACTTACATTCCTCTTGAGTGGCTATTGGATCTCGCGTCATCCTCTTGAGCAATCTGATAGCTGTTGCTGAGATAAGCACACCCATTTACGTGATTTCTGTGGCAGTTGCTGGCATAATGACCCTCTCCTCGACAGTTGTAACACCTTATCGGATTACCATTGATACCATTACCATTACCCTTAGCCGGTGCTGTAACAACATTTCCATTCCCATACTGATTTGCAATTTCTGAAACAACACTAAGCCCATTCATATTTTCAACATTCTGAATACTCGGATTCTAAACTGCATTTTGCCCAACCTCATTCCCATCATTCTGCACAGCATTTTGTCTCACCTTATTTCCAATATTGTCATCAACCATTTGCATTTTGATGTCTTAGCTCGTGTTCATATCCGATTGTGTAATTTGACTATTGCGGGGAATTAATGAACTTCTTTGGTTGTTGTTTGTTGGAATGGTGTTGAGTTTGAATGCTTTAGCCATTAAAGAAAGTGCCTCGTTCATTGCCACTGTGGATCTGAAACTATCTTCGAGATCTGCATTAGATTGGCATTTAGTTTGTGTTGAATGAAGTGTTGGACAAAGTGGTTGTAGGGTTGTATGTTGTGATGCATGTAATAAGTGATGAGTGATCTGGGTGAAAGGTGTCTCCTAGTGTTTTGGCCATTAATGCCAAAGATCATGTGTGTTTACAAGTCGTTGTGCTCTAATAGCATTGATGTCTTGTTGAGTCGACATTGCAAAAGTGATGTGAAATGATATGCAAGGATGTAAGTAGGTAAAGTGATTGTTGTTGTGGATTGAATTCAATTAACGTTCACAGGATTTTACAAGTCTTAGATTTAAACCGAGAAAAGAATTGAATCTTTCGCGGGATTTTACAAAATCAAGAAGAAACCGTGAAACATTGATTAATTATTTTTTGTTGAAATCGTTGTTGTAGTTGAAGTACGTGAGCTTTTAAAAACGATTGTTGAGCTAAACGGACTAACAGTTACCACACTTTTGTCACACGAAGGACTAAGAGTAAAAATTCTTATAAAACTATATGTTAAATAAACAATTTGAAAAATAAAATACAAAAACTATAAATGAAAATATTTGGAAAATAAAGGTTAAAATTAAAAAAGTTTCAAAACTAAGGACTAATTAATAAAGGATGAAAGTGGAAAGGTTGAAGAATTTGAACATGTTCTAAAAATAAAGGACGAGTAGTAATTGTCATTTTTAACAAGGGGCTATAAATGAAACCTTTTAGAAAACAAAGGTTAAAAGTGAAAAATTAAAATTTTAAAGAATATTAAAAAATGAAACTCATGCACGTGACATCGTCTTCTTCATTCAAATTTAGCAAAAATGATAACGTTGTTTACGTTTTAATCTCCGTGGAGCGTACGGGTAATCGCAGGTTAAATTTGAATGATACCACTTGATCGAAAACGAATCACGATCACAATGATATAAGTTAGAAGTCCCGTAATGAACCGACACTCAAATTTGAAAAATCCAGAAAGAGTTAAAACGTGTATATTATGCTTTAGATGAGTTGCTAATTCGGTTCTTAAAGGGATGATGCAAATTCGGTTTGTAAGTAAAACTGAGAGTTCGGTTGATGATGAAACTGCGAGTTCGGATGATTGCAAATTCGGTTAATGAATGATAAGCTGCGAGTTCCGGAGATGAAATGAAAACTGCGAGTATATGCGGTTTGATAAAGGATTGCCGAGTCCGGTTGATGAAGAGTTGCTAATCCGGTGTCCTTCATAAAAAACCAAAAAACATACTAGTCCTTGCGTTTGTCTTCTATGGAAACCAACAAAAACCGTCCTTGTTTCCTTAAAACATGGATCTTGTTCCCCTCTTTGTTTTTCAAACCGTGTACAAGAAAAAGCTTACGAAAAGCTAAAAAATAAGCAGTTTTATAAGCTTGAAAATTAAGCTTGCTTATACCACAAAAATAAGCCACGAAAAGAAGGTAACAAATAGGCTACTTATGTTTTGGACATGAAAGAGTTCCAAGTTTTTAAAGAAAATGAGCACAAAACCAAAAAAACGGAGACTTGGAGGCTATAAGCTTTTAATAAGCTACGTGAATAAGCTGGAAAATAAGTTGTTTAAGATACCTTTTTGTTTTATCAAACCATAACACAACAACGTCACCCTTTTTGTTTTTATCAAACCATAGCACTACAAATAAGAAATACTCACCCTATACTGTTTGAATATTAACACAAAGCAACAGTATAAGTATAAGCCCAAAAGAAAATTTAGAACATTAGGCCCGGAAGGATTGACAAAACACGATTTTCAAAGAAAGAAAAAAAGTTTAAAATAAATAGTGAAAAATAAAATTAAGCCGAGTGTAGAGTAAGCTTAAAAATCAGCCGAACTAATAAGCTCAAATAACCACAACTTAAACCACTAAACCTAACCTAACCACTAAACCACAACTTAAACCACATGTTGGATGATATCATTTCATCACCATAAACACAAAATAAGATAAAAGATTTTAGAGAGAGAAAGAACTAGAGAGAAATAAAGAGAGAAAAAAGATGGTTACTTGTTAAGAAAAGAAATAAGAAGCAATACCCTCTCCACACTTGGAGAGGGCTTTATATAGTACATAGAGTAGACAAGCCTTGTGGGCTTTCTTATATGTCATTTGGGCCGGACCAAGCTTAGGAATGAGCTTTAAGCCCGACAACTAGGCCTTATTAGCTTATGAAAGATTCTCGTAAACTACGTTTTCCTACACAAGGCTCGGGATCAATAATGACCATCACTTTACTAAAAACATGGCTAACAAACACTCGCGGACGAAACACATCGAACTTCGTCACCATTTCCTTCGGGACAATATCCAAAAAGGAAACATCTCCATCGAAAAGGTCTCGTCTGAAGATAACATCGCCGACATTCTCACTAAACCTCTTAAACGCGAATCGTTCAATTATCTTCGTCTTGGTTTAGGAATGATGGAACACATTTCGTAAATCGGTCTCTTTTTTTCTTCTAGTTTCGATTCTATTCTATGTTTCATTTCGTGTCGTGACAACTTAATTACTTCATTCAAAGTATTTTAAACATTTTTAATTAGCAAAATGCAAATTAAAATGTCACTCATTTTGTAAAATTCGTCAAAAATCGAGTCTAAAATACCTCTGCTGGAGGAGGTCCCCATAAATTAGGCGGCCCCCATATATTTATGGGGCCGTTGGCAGGAGGACATGTAATATTTAACCATAATTTTAAAAACACAAAAATAAACATCCCTCATTCTCCAACCTACGACTGACGAAACCCACTTCCTCAAAACATTAAAATCCACCATCAAAACCTCAAAGTTGAAGATGAAAAGTAACATCAAATATCATCTATAACATCATAATACTCACAAATTGTAAGTGATCTCATCATTTTCTTCTCAAATTTGAGTCTAGAAATTCAGTAAGCATACAATCAAAAATTGTGGGTTTTCAATTTTTCGAGTATTGTTATGCAATTAGACTAGAATAACATAAATATAAACTATTATGCATCCGGATATAAATTTACATAATTTGAGGTGTTTGTAAATTTTTTCAAAAACACCCCAATTTATTTTCAAATTTATACACAATAAGAACATCATGAAAAATATTTTACGCTTTGCACTCATTCATAATGATCACATGACCATCGATCGAGATAGTATAGTTAATATATATATTTTCGACAATGGTTAGGATGAGCAAAATTCAATTAAGGTGTGTTTGGGTTAACTCATAGGTTTTTGTCTAAAGTGGAGTTAACTACCACTCCACATGTATTACATATAGACACACACTAGGTAAAAACAATTAATACCTTAATGTCAAAGCAATATATACATACTAAGAATTTCTTTTTATTGTTGATTAGGTGAAAAAGATGCATAAATTTGATGAGTAAATCCTTACAACAAAATTCCATATACACTTTCTCTTTAAGATGTCATCTCTAAAAATATCCAATCGACCAATCCATGAAGGTAAAATTGTTGATACAACATTTGATCCTAAGGTCAACTTATAAGAGATTCTAATCAATGTAGGATTTCACTCTTTCCTCCACTTAAGTGGAAATTTCTATCCAAAATTCATAATTGAATTTTATTAAACATTCGAACTTGTTTTAATCGATGATATTTGGATCATATTCTTCGAAATAAATGGAAAAAGAACATGTGCGTCTTTTAAAGACTTTGGAACATTACTCGATCTTCCTTTTGAAGGACAATGTTTTTATAACAATGAATGGTCTCTTAAGTCTATTCTACATCATAACTCTTCTCCAACCAAAGATCCTCTATATACTAAGCTAATTCATCCCAACACAATCATCTACAACGTCACTAAAAAGCGTCTGAATGGCTTCAAGTTCGATTTTGATGACCAATGCAATCTCTTCCCTGAAAAGATTTGTCATTATCTAAAAATGGCACATATACGTATTCTGTTGAGAACAGTTTATATGCACTCATGATTATTGACAAAGATCAAATTGTTCAGCTTGTGAAGCCTATATTCCTCTCTTCATAACCTCTTCCACTTCAATCAATCTTTCTCATATCAACATCAATCGAATAAATGACTCAGCATCGCACTAATGGCACCTGCCATATGGCCTTGTGCTTTCAATATCTCTACAAACTAATCAGGTAACACTTCAAATGAAATAAATTCTCACTTACCAACCAAAATGGAATCCTCTTTTTAACTCTTCAAATGAAAAATCCCAGAAAATGTTCGTTGTGCTCATCATAATCATTATGATCGACTTGGGAGGTCACACAAGGTCTTAATGTAACACTATTACCTACTAGGACTAACTAGTTTGTTAAATGTATGATTAAATTAGATGCTCTTATGTCTTGCCATGCATGTTAGTACTTACATAATTACTCCTTGATTATAATTCATGACTAATGCTATTTTTTGATCACTATGCCTTTGATTGATCATTTACTTGAATTAGACTAGCTTGCTTGACCTACATGACATTAAGCTAGAATAATGATCTTGCACATTGGAATTGCTGCAAACAATCATTTCTAGCCGTCTCTTTTTTGAACAAAATTAAAAAACATGAAATACTAGAAAATTTCGCAACCCCCAGAAAACGGCCCCCAAATACATGGGACAGCCCCTAAATATATCTGGGACCGCCTATTATTTTACGGACAGACTTACAGGCCACAAAATTTTTATTTTTTTCTCTTTTTCTGCAACTTTGACCCTCTCTATATTAGCCTTAGCTGGTCTTTCTCTGTTTAGACAAACACTTTTTGGAACCTTTGTTCATCCAATGCCATGATTTTCCAAAACTACATCACCTCCTCCATTATACAAACTACTCATCTTCTTCATTCTCCATTATCATCCTGTCTTCTTCACTTCTACCACTCTTTACTCATCATGTCTTCTTCAAACCCCCCTCCAAACTTCTCAAGAAAACCTAGAATCTCGGTAAGATAATTTTGGAGAAGAACCACCTCTTCACCATAATCACCACCTCAATCGCAAAATGTCTCACCACCACTTGCACCAAGAGTTTCCAATTCTCAACCTTTACCATCACCTTCTCAAAATTCGCTTAGGGATCAAATGGTGAATCAACTCCATCACATATCCTATCTACTTGAAACCAACCTCCAAAATAAAATAAATGTCTACTCTTAAGCACCACCATTCTCACAATCTCCATCACCACCTTTGATACACCCCACTACTCTTGACCAAGTCAACTTTCACTTGGGCTTTTGTCATTGTTGCATATACACCCGAAATGAATTTCATTTATTGAGAGATGAGCTCAACTTTATCCAATTCCTTCTCACTCGTCCCCTTGCTCGAGTTCATGCTCCACCAAACAATGCCTCACCAACTTCTCCTCTATCACCTCGTCAAAATTAAACATTCTTACATGTTTAAATTTCTCTAAATAAATGACCATCCAACTTTAGTTTAGAAGCACTTATGTTTATGCCTTTATGCTTCATTTCTAGTCTTGTAATATTCATACCTTTCAAGTATGAATTTATGTTATGAATGAATGATCTTACTTTATTAGTATATGATGGATGATTTGAGTGCTACTGCTAATATTTTTGGCCATTTTTTATATTTGTCGTGACATTGCTACAAGTTGAATTGTTTATATAAATATATAAATATATTATATATAAATATATATATATATATATGAATATATACACACACACACACACACCATATATATATATAATTAAATATAAATATATATATATAATATATATATATATATATATATAATATAAAATATAGTATATATATATATAAATAAATATATATTATAAAGTAAGGATCCAGTAAGAAGTAAATTAAAATAAGAAGTGGTGAGAAGTGACTAAAACCACAAATTTGAGATGCAACGACTTGCATTAGATGTATTTTTATTCATTTAGATGCATCATTTTGAGTTTCGAACGTTAATTTGATGCTTAGATGTGCAAATTGATTTTTCCCAAGAATTTTGGCACATGCAGAGGAACAAAAAATAAAGAAAAATGAAACCATCTATATAACGTAATGCTTCTAATTAAAAGCTAGAAAACATATTATGATGCGTTATAATGCATCTAAGATTATAAAGGTGCATCTAATTCAAGTGTGGAGGGATTTGATAACGCCTTAATTATACATGTTTTCCGCGGCGTTATTTGCATTTATTTGATCATTTCTCATGGAACTTTTTGGTACTTAACAGGAGTATATTTGCTTATTATAAGGTTCGTGATATGTGTCCGTAAAGAATACGAAGATTACACAAAGATTTGAAGCTTAAATGAAGAAATAAACTCAAACTTCCCGACACCTGTTCACTGTTTTGGCCATAACTCGGTCATACGAACTCCGTTTTAGTTGATTTAAGCGGCCACGAAAAGAGAATTCAATTATCTACAACCATGAAAAAGGCCAACTGCTGAATATGCAGAAAGTGTGGCGGTTTTGGCCAAAGTGCAGCGCACTTTTGAGTCTGAGGAAAAATTAAATGCAATTAAATGCTAAGTGCATTAACACCCTATGTGCGGCGCACAAATAAGTTTGTGCGGCGCACTTTGGCCCATTTTTAGCCTATAAATACAGCCCCTAATCACCTCATTCCATATCTCTTACACACACAAACCTCAATTCGTTTAGAACACTTAGAAAAAGGTGATATTTTGGGTGACTTGCTTGACAAACCAAGATCCCAAACACCCTTCAGACACCATCACCACCATCGACTACCACCACTCTCCACCATCAATTATCAGTTTAATCCATCAAAGAAGCATAATAGAAATGTTTTACTTCGAATCTATAATCGATTGTGACAGAATTGTTCATAGTTTCCGGATTTTGCTTTGAATATAGTAAGATGTTCTTGGGAAATTCTTGTGAAATCACCATATTTTGCTCTTGAATCGGTATAAACCTTGTTACTCTTTGAATATGATATTTATTGAATTCATGATGAATGTTATGTGTTTTGTTACTTTGATTATTTGATGTAGTAACTTATGTTTGTTTGGGCATAAATGATCTTTGATATGTGTGTTTGGATTATTGAGTTTATTGAATAGTGGTAAAACATTTTTAATATAAGAAAAATAGGCGAAGGTTGTTGTTCATAATACAGTGTTCTATCAATCCATCAAAAATATTGGTATAATAACTTAAAGGCCGAAATGAATTAATTTGTTATTAATCTTATAATTCACTAGTTATATAAAAGCCCAAGTAGTTTAAAACTTGTGATAACTCTATTTTAAACACATATTCCTAACACATCATTATGTTAAGTGATCATGCCTAAACAAACATACCTTAATCATTATGATTGATTTCCATCTTTTAATAGTTTTTTTTTTTTTTTTTTTTTTTTTCTTCGTTTATAATATCTGATATATGCAAGATTTGGTTAATTTGATCCGTGATAATCTTATTAACCTTAGCACCTTAAGTTACATACTTATGAAAACTTTTAATTCCCCACGTGGAACGACCTGATTACCTATAAGCTAGTACTATACACGAACGGGTATACTTCCCTAGTGTTGTGTTTTTAGTAAAAATTGATATTTTTAGAATTATAAATTTAAAGCTTGGAAAAACAACACTTCAATTTTTTGGCGCCGTTGCCAGTGGGAATGTTATAAGTTGTTTTATTAAAGTTTGATGCTTATTCAGGGCCTATGTTGTTTCACAAAAATTTTTCAAACTCGTCGTACCGTTTCTGGCAAACGAAAACAAAAAATCATTTTTCTCCAGGAAGTACGCCGCACATCCTATTGTGTGCCGGTTTTCATGAAAACCCCAGGAATGTACGACGAGCTTTAACCCAAGTAATTCGGCATTTTCTGCAATTTTTTCACAAACATAATCCTCTTTACAAAAACCAAAAACCAAAACCCCAATCTGGCAATTTTTAGGTTCTATAATCATTTGGAATTGTATTTTATCTTATTATATGCCTTGTGTATTTGTAATTATCTAGTTTATTATAATTATTTCGGAAAAAAAATATAAAATTTTGCAGAAAAGCCCGGCTCTGACTTGTTCCCTGAAAGTGACCGTACCTATCCAAAAAAACATTGTTTTATTTATTTATCCTTATTTGCTATATATAATTAAATTAAAATATATCTATATATATATAAATCTATAAAAATAAAAATTATAAAAAAAATATATGAAAATAATTTACTTTAGTTTGAATATTATCGTATTAGCTTTAATTATATATATATAAATGTCTTTTGCAAAATGCTTAATGTATGTATAAATCCTCTATCTTACAAAAAACAACTTGTGAATCTAATATATAAATTTAATAAAAATAAAATAAAAAGGTCTTGTAAATTTAAAATTATCCAAAAAGAATCCATTCAGATCGAATCACACAAATCTTCCACCGAACATCCTATCGTTAATGACTTTGTCGTTATAAATATACCTGAAGAGGATGTTGAACCCAAACAAATAATTCTCGATCCTGATGATTCAGCCTGTGTGGGAAAGTGCTAAGATTGTAGCACCGACTCCTAATTCTGCCATTATTCAACTCGATGTTGATGACAACTTTGTTATCAATAATACCCACTTAAATATGATTCGGGAAAATAAATTCGATAGTTATCTGCGGGCCGATCCGCATGACCACATCCGTGAATTTCTCGCAATCTGCAACATGTTCAGATACGGTGAAACGCATAGTGAAGCTGTTAAGCTTTTGATATTTCCCTTTTCCTTGTCTAATGAAGCTAAAACCTAGTTTAACGAACTTAATGAAGGGTCTATAACATCGTGGGAACAAATGAGAAAAGCTTTTATAAACAAATTCTTTTCACCTTCGTTATTTAACCGTCTTTTACTTGAAATCAAAAATTTCCCACAAAACGTATGTGTAAGTCTAACCGACGCTTGGTTACGACTCAAGAACATGCTTCGAAAATGCCATGGGCATAGTCTGACCAAAGGAGCTATTATTCAAATATTCTATCATCGTCTAGGCGAACCCACTCAAGGAATCCTGGACATAACTGCTGGAGGAATCTTCCTCTACAAAAGTCCAAATCAAGCTTTTCAATTTCTCGAGGACAAAGTCCTTTTCGAACATGATTGGCCCACTAAATCTAAAAACGATCATCAAACAAAAAATCTGTTTCTCTTCACGATAGAAGTGATAGTAATACTGATAATTCTCAATTAATGAAAAAATTAGAAGCTCTAACTATAAAAATGGATTCTCAAATTATAAGCTTAAATGAAGAGTTGGAAGATATGAGTGAGAAATATAATGAGCTTAGAAATGGAAACACTTTTAAAAACAACATGAACGATGACCACCGATGAAGAATGTCATGAAGCCATTACACGATCTAAATATTTATCAAAAACAAAATTCTGTAAGAATCATTAACATACCAATCCCTTCATGATCCTAAGAAATCGCTCACAGAAATAAACAATGATGTGAGAAATGATCTTGAAGATTTCAAAAGACGTATCCGTAGCATGAGAACTGTTCATTGGAAACTCTATGACAGCGATGATCGTAAAATTACTGGTGTTTTACCCAACAAAAAGTCTAAAACGTCAGAAAGACAAAAAAACAACAAACCACCCCCCAGAACACACAAACAAAAACCAACCGAAAAAAAAACATAAAAAAAAACCAAAAAACCCCAAGCAAAATAACACCACCCAAAAAGGAAAAAAGAAAGAATAAAACAAAAAAAACAGAAACGAAGATAAAAAGCAAAAAAAAAAAAAAACAACCCACAAAAAACCTACAAAAACCCCCGAAAAAACCCCAAAACAAACCAAGAGAAAACCCCAATAAAAAAACCCCAAAAACCAAAAAAACAACAACCAAACAAAAACAACCAACAAAAAAAAAACAAAAACCAAAAAGTAAAAAAAAAAAAAAACAAACAAGAAAACAAACCCAAAACCAAAAAACCAACCAAAAAACCAAAAAACAAAAAAAACCCAAAAGACCAACAAAAAAAAGCAAAAAAACACAAAAAAAAAACAGTGACAAAAAAACCAAAAAAACCAGCCAAAAAAAAAAGAAAAAAAAAAAACAAAAAAAAAAACAAAAAAACCCAAAAAAAAAAAACCAAAAGAAACCCAAAACACAAAACAAAAAACCACAAAAAAACACAAGACCACCCAAAGACCACCAAGCCTAACAAAATAAAAAAAAACAAAAAAAATAAACCAAAAAAACCAAAAAACCCAAAACAAAAAAACCAAAACCCAAAAAACAAAAAAAACACAACTGAGAAATAAAAAAACACAAAAACAACCAACCAACAAAAAAAAAAAACACAAAAAAATCCAATAAAAAACCACAACCAAAACAACAACCAAAAAAAAAAAAAAACCACAACCCAAAAACCAAAAACAAAAAACCAAAAAAAACAAAAAAAAAAAAAACACAACAGAAAAACCCCCAAATACCCAAAACACCCCAACACAAAACAACCACCAAAAACACAAAAAAAAAAAACGAAAAAAAAAAAAAACAAAAACCAAACACCCAACAAACTCCAAAAAAAAAAACCCAAAAAAACAAACAACTAACAAAAACAAAAAAAACCCAAAAAACCGAAACAAAAAAAATAACAAACAACCCCAAAACCTAAAAAAACCACCAAAAACAAAAAAAACAAACAACAAAAAAGCACAAAAACCAAAACAAATAAAAACAAAAACAAAAAAAAAAAAAAAGAAAAAACCAAAAAAACAAATAAACCAAATAAAAAGAAAACCCAAACAAAAAAAACGAAAAACCAAAAACAACCAAAAAAAATAACAAAAAAAAACCCCAAACCAAAAAAAACCAAACAAAGCAAGAAAAAAAAACCCCCCAAAACACCCCACAAAACTAACCTACAACAAACCCAAAACCAAAATCCAAAAAACCGCAAACCAAAAACAATACCCAAGACCTCAATCTAATAACAGATCTTGAAAATCAATCACTAAATTCTTGGATGGTCAAAGAGTTACAAATATTTTTTTCAAGAACAGGGGGTTAAGCCTTGTAATAATCTTTTCCTTTTTCCCTCCATTTTATAATATTTGAAAATTAAATACTTGCCTTCCTCTACTACTCTCTCTAAACTTTCATTGATGATCATGTATGATTCAAGATAATCAAGACCTAACAAGAATATTGACCTAAAATTTATGGGGTGTGACATCCTTCCTCTGTTAAAAGAGCTTTGTCCTCAAAGCTTAAGACGTAACTTTAGACGTAGATGCAGGGTTTGCAAAAAGATGAGGGTACTTTTTCTCATTTGGTCTTCGCGCTCCCAAGTAAACTCAGGACCTCGCCTAGAATTCCAGCGAACTTTCACAATTGGGATACTTCTCTGCTTTAAACAATTTTAACTTCCTGATCCATGATTTCAACCAGTTCCTCGATGAAATTAAGCTTGTCATCAATCTGAATTTCGTCTAACGGAATAGCTAGCGGTTCATCAAAAAGACACTTTTTCAGATTGGAAACGTGAAAACTACTATGGACACGACTTAGTTGATCTAGGAGTTCAAGTCGGTAAGCAACTGTTCCAACTTTAGCAAGGACTTTAAAAGGACCAATATAAAGAGGGTTCAGCTTCCCCCGTTTTCCAAAACATATCACCCCTTTCCATGGAGATACCTTCAACATAACCTTATCTCTAACTTGAAACTCCAATGGCTTAAGTCTCCTATCGACATAACTCTTTTGTCTATCACGTGAAGCTTGAATAAGTTTCTTGATTTGGACGATCTTCTCTGTAGTCTCATGAATGATTTCTGGGCTAGTGAGCTGAGCATCTCCAACCTCAGCCCAACAGATAGGCAATTAGCATTTACGATCGTACAGTGCTTCGAATGGTGCAGCTTTGATACTCGTGTGATAACTATTGTTGTACGAAAATTCAACCAATGGTAGGTGTCTATCCCAAACTTTCCCAAAATCATTAACACAAGCACACAACATGTATTCTAAGGTTTAGATGTTCCTTTCACTTTAATAATCGGTCTGAGGGTGATAAGCCGTACTCATGTCTAATTGAGTACCTAGAGCTTTGTTTAGCGATTTCTAGAATTGGGATGTAAATTTACTGTCTCGATCAGAAATAATCAAAACTGGCATGCCATGTCTTGAGACTACTTCCTTCAAGTATTGTCTCGTCAACTTTTCCATTGAGTCAGTTTCCTTCATTGGTAAGAAATGAGCAGATTTGGTGAGGCGGTCAACAATTACCTAAATTATATCTTGACCAGTCGAAGTCTTTGGCAATTTAGTAACGAAATCCATTATGATGTTTTCCCATTTCCACACCGGGATCATAGGTTGAACCAACAAACCAGATGATTTTTGGCATTCGGCCTTAACCTTGGCACATGTCAGACACTTACTAACATAGATGGCAATCTCGGCTTTCATATTGGACCACCAATACAGTTTCTTTAGGTCTTCGTACATCTTGTCCGATCCAGGGTGGATCGAATACTTTAACTTATGTGACTCGTGCATAATCAAAGCTCTCAAGTCACCATAACAGGGTATCCAACTCCTATTTCTTAAACACAGTGTTCCGTCAGCACGGGGTTCAAGCTTCTTAATCATACCACACAAATCTTCAGTTCCATAATTCTCCTCTTTTCTTGCCTCAGTTTGAGCATTCAAAATTCTCTTAGGAAGATTTAAACCAATAGTCATAACTAGGGCTCAAACTCGTTGTAGCTTAATCCTCTCCTTGCGACTTACCGCATCAGCCACCATGTTTGCCTTCCCTAAATGATAACGAATCTCACTGTCATAGTCACTTAATAGTTCCAACCATTGACGTTGTCTCATGTTCAACTCCTTTTGATCAAGAATATGTTGCAAACTCTTATGATCAGTGAACACAACGCACTTTGTGCCGTACAAATAATGTATCCACATTTTGAGAGAGAACACTACACCTCCAAGTTCTAAGTCATGTGTAGTGTAATTCTTCTCATGAATCTTAAGTTGGCGTGACGCGTAGGCTATTAACTTTTCCCTTTGCATCAAAACTACGCACAACCCTTTGTGAGAAGCATCACAATAAACCATAAAGTTTTCACTACCTTCGGGTAAAGCCAAAATTGGTGCATGATAACGCCCGAATTATACATATTTCTATGGCGTTATTTATGTATATTTGATCATTTCTCGTGAACTTTTGATACTTAATTAGCTTGAATTGCTTATAGGTTCACTTGAAGACACTACAGACCCAAGCTAAAGAATCTATACACTTTGGGAGGCAAATACAAGAAAAGTAAAGATTTCTAGCTAAAGTTCAAGATGTGCGCCGCTCTTGTAATATTGTGCGCCGCACTTTCCTTTGAAGCCAAAACTGTCGCACTTATAATATTGTGCGCTGCACTTTCTCCCAAAGTCTGAAGAATTAAAGTCTAATAAATACACTTGGATTAACTCCTCAAAACCGCCGCACTTATTTGTAAGTGCGCCGTACTTGGCCCCCAAAATAGCCTATATAAAGCCCCTTTGCCTCTTATATCACACACTCTCACACAAATCATTCTAGTTCATTTAGAACACTTAGAATAGGTGTTTTTGGTGATCTTGGCTTGACAAACCAAGGATCCAAACACCCCTTCAACCACCATCAACCACCATCGACTACCATCACTCTCCACCATTAATATTTCCAAATTTTGATCCATTAAAGAAGCATAATTGAAGTGTTATTTCGAATCTATAAATGATTGTGACAGAATTGTTCATAGTTTCCGGGTTTTACTTTGAATATAATAAAGTGTTCTTGTGAAATTACCATCATTTGCTCTTGGAATTTGGTATAATATTGTTTATCCTTTGAATATGATTATTATTGAATTGTTTTAGTTCATAATGTATTTTATTACTTCATTGATTATGGAGTAGTAATCTTGTGTTTGTTTGGGCATTATGTGATCTTGGATATGGAGCGTTTGGATATGTGTTTATTAAAATGGTAAAACATATTTTATACAAAGAATATAGGCCGAAAGGGTTCTTTTATATATGTGTTTAATCATTCCACTTAATATATTGGTTATAATAACTTATAAAGGCCGAAAGGATTTGTTGTTATTAATCGATATAATCACTAGTTATATTTAAAGGCCGAAAGGATTTATAACTTGTGATATTTTTATTCTCCCAACTTATAAACACTATCCTAAACATCTCATTATCATAGTGATCATTGCCTAAACAAACATACTTTAATCATTTGCTTGAATCATCTCTTCATTGCTTTCTTTACAATATTCGATATATGCTCGTTTTGGTTAATTTGATCCGTGATAATCATCTTAGCCTTAGCACCTTAATTACAAACAGTGAAAACTTCAATTCTCTTGGGACGACCTGGACTTACCTAAGCTATACTATACATGGACGGGTATACTTCCCGAGTGTTGTGTTTTTAGTAAAAATCAGTATTTCTAGTATAATAAATTTAAAGCTTGCAAAACACACATCAAGCTTTTGGCACCGTTGTCGGGGAATTATCTAAGTTGTTATCAGTTTGTTGCTTGTTTTAGGTGCTATTTTGTTTCAAAATTTTCAAACTCGCCGTACAGTTTTCTAGCAAACGGAACTCAAAAATTGTTTTTTCTTCAGAAAGTATGCCGCACATCTTATTTGTGCGCCAATTTTCCTGTAAACTCTGGAAGTACGCCATACTTTACCAAAGTACGTCGCACTTTCTGCAAATTTTCACAAACAAAATCTTATTTCAAAAACCAAAACCCCCAATCTGTTAGTCTTAGGTTCTATAATCATTTGGAATTGTATTTTATCTGATTATATGCCTTGTGTATTTGTAATTATCTAGTTTATCATAATATTCGAAAAAGAAAACATAAAAATTCCAGAAAAGTCGGCCCACTTTTCCTAAAGTACGCCGTACCTATCCAAAAAAAATCTTTTAGTTATTTATCCTTATTTGCTATATATAATTAAATTAATATATATATATATATATAAATCTATAAAAGTAAAAAAATGAAAATAATTTACTTTATTTTAAATATTATCATATTAACCTTAATTATATATATATAAATGTCTTTTTGCAAAATGCTTAACGTATGTATAAATCCCCTATCTTTCGGAAAACAACTAGTAGGAAATCTTGAACATCATGATCATGAAATTCAACCACTAGAAGAAGATAATGAATTTCCAAATAATAATGATGATTATGCATCACCAAGAAACTCTCCCACACACTCTCAACCATTTCACACACCCTCTACACGATCTTCAGAAATAAATTCCCAAGATACACTCATCAACTCGTCACCATCTTACAATCAAAGTAACAATGACTCAATTCAAGTCGTAAACACTCCATCACACTTTGACCATACACCAGTAAGAGGTTTTAGAACACTTAATGATCTATACGAGAACACTGAGGAATTACTACTAGCTGAAGACGAACCTAAGAATTACAAGGAAGCATCAACCGATCAAAAATGGATCGAAGCAATGAAGGTCGAATTAGACTCCATCAATAGAAACAATACATGGGAGTTAACCACTCTACCCAAAGGACATAAAGCAATAGGCTTAAAATGGGTATTTAAGACCAAAAAGGATGCTAATGGAAATATAGTCAAGCATAAAGCAAGACTAGTAGCAAAAGGCTACATACAAGAGCATGGCATAGACTTTGAAGAAGTCTTCGCACCAGTAGCTAGGATGGAAACAATTCGCCTACTACTTGCCATAGCTGCTAACAATAAATGGGAAGTACATCACCTTGATGTAAAATCTGCATTCCTACATGGAGATTTAAAGGAGGAAGTGTACGTTACACAACCCGAAGGTTTCATAAAGAGACAAGACCAAGGAAAAGTCTATAGGCTTATAAAAGCTCTATATGGACTAAGACAAGCACCACGTGCTTGGAATATAAAACTAGACAACACCTTGAAATCTCTAGATTTTAAGAAATGTGCACTGGAGCAAGCAATCTACACCAAGAGATCAAAAGACTCAATACTGCTAATAGGAGTCTATGTAGATGATCTAATCATCACTGGCACACCAAAGGAAGAAATTGACAATTTCAAAGCTCAAATGGAAGAAAAATTCGAAATGAGCGACTTAGGATTATTAGCCTACTACTTAGGCATAGAAGTCACTCAGACCAATGGTGACATATCTATAAAGCAATCAGCATACGCAAGCAAAATCCTAAAGGAAGCCGGAATGATAGACTGCAACGAGACATTAATACCAATGGATCCAGGCACAAGATTAACAAAGATTACAGAAGGAACAATGGTCAACTCAACCGAATATAGAAGCTTAATTGGATGCTTAAGATATCTGCTTCACACAAGGCCCGACTTAAGTTATTCTGTAGGATTACTTAGTCGTTTTATGCAAGAACCAAGAGAACAACACATGAAAGCCATAAGACAAGTACTACGCTATGTACAAGGAACAAAGGATCATGGAATCACCTACAAACATAACGGAGGAAACAAGATACATGGATACAGCGACAGTAGCTACGGAGTCAACACTCAAGAAGGAAAAGGAACTACCGGCATAATCTTCTACTACGGAGAATCACCAATCAGCTGGAGCACACAAAAACAAGCCACTGTAGCATTATCATCATGTGAGTCAGAGTTCATTGCAGCAACACAAGCATTATGGTTAAAAAGGTTACTAAGCAAACTCACACACTCTCAAGAAGAAAAGGTTATAATACAAGTTGACAACAAGTCTGCGATAGCACTAATGAAGAATCCAGTATTTCACGGACGAAGCAAACATATCGACACGAAGTACCACTTCATCAGAGAATGCGTCGAAAGAGAAGACATACAAGTTGAATTCGTAAATGGAGAATACCAGAAGGCAGACATACTCACAAAAGCACTCCCGAAGATCAAATTCTTAACCATGAGACAACTCATCGGACTGAAGAATCTACGGAGCAATATTTGTGATTAGGGGGGAGAATATTGGGTCAAACCCAAGTTCTCTGTAATCTCAAATACGGGTCAAACGGGACAAGCCCAACCCAAGCTGTCAAATGACAGTTAATTAACTGTCAAAAACAGTTATTCACAAACCCACACAACGGTTCACTTTGTACCGTTTCATTTTCTATAAATAGTTAGAATCCTGTAGAATCAAATGATGATGACAGATTTATACTTTGTAAAACATATTGCAATTGATACAATAATATTTGCGTTTAATCTTTGAATCGATCCAACAATTTTCCCATATCTTAAATGGACAGTGGAGCAAAGACATTCGTTTTACCCTGCACTAATAGAATGAGGCTCGATTATCTGTCCATCATCATCTTGTAATAACTCATAGCACCATGCAAAACCCCAACCTCTCCTTTCGTCAAGGTAGCTGCATGCTTTCCACTATCTAACCAAAAACCAGCAGCCTCAACACCAATCAATCTAACATCTTTATCATCAACAAACTCGTGAAAGAGGCCCATGGCATTAAATCCACCGCCAACACAAGCAACCAACACATCAGGCTTTCTACCCCATTTCTCCAAAGTTGTTTTCTTTTTTCTTTACCGATTACAGCATGGAACTCACGTAGCATCATGGGGTAAGGGTGGGGCCCAGCGACTAAACCTAAGATGTAGTGGGTAGTTTCAACGTTGGTTACCCAGTCACGGATGGCTTCTGATGTAGCGTCCTTTAATGTGGCTGTTCCAGAATGAACTGCTCTAACCTGCGTTACATAGAAAGCATGGTCTTTTTTACGTCTAGGAAAACTTGAACATAAACAACATAGTTAAGGCTGGAAATAGAGGAGCTATTCCCTATAGACATATACATCAAGGCACACACCGGATGTTGTGTAAGTCTTGAAGTAAATTCAATATAATCTGAAGGATATCTAAAGCGGAAATTCTCAGGATTCGTATATTTCTCACCATACCCTTCATGATCCTATATGTTTTGAGAAAAGCTCATTGGAATTAATACTAATGATGTGAGATTATGACCGCGTAGATTTTTTAAGCTGTTGTCCCGTAGCATTGTAGAACTATCATGGAGTAAATTGTTTTGATATATACCTTTTTGTCTAGAAACGATGGTATGAAACCACCAGTGGTTTTTCCTAACTAAGATGTCTTATAACAGGTCAACCATGAAACCTCTGCTATAAACTGATTTTGAAAAATCAATCACCAACTTCTTGGGATGGTCCAAAGAGTTACAAGTTGTTTGTGAAGGATCAATGTTAAGATATGATTTTAAAGATGAAGCAAAATGAAAATAATTTCCAAACTAAAATTAAAAATATGGAAAGAAAAATAGATGAGTGGTCGAAATCTCAAAAACTCTCTTCAAAACAAACCGATAGGACTAAGCCTCCTCCTCCTCCTCAAGCTCACACCGAGCACGTGAATGTCGTATTCACCGGGAGTGGAAAGTTCGTTGATTCTCAGAAAATTCAAACACTTCTCTACATCGTTGAAGTTAAAACTTAAATCGTTAACAATAAAATCAAAAAAGACCGCCCAATTAAGACATCAAAAAGGGCTATCACGTGGTCAAAACAGAAGAATATCCTTTCCGTGAGTACATACCAAAAATACCATACCCTAAACGTTTAAATGTGGATCATTCCCACTTGAACCGTATCATTAAGGAATCTTAAATCGAGTTAAGTATAGTAATAATAATAATAATAGTAATAGTAAATAATAATAAACCTATAAAAAACTAAAATATATATATATAACAAAAAAACTTTGCAGTCTTTAAGTATGTCACGCATTCGGCCGGTGTGTCGCGTATCTCGATTTCTGCATCCAAAAAGAAATTTATCGAACTTTGTGGGTGTGTTCGCTGGAAACCCTCACGAGACTATAACTCGTCCACTCGGGACACCGAGGGGTTTAAAGGCTTGTTGCATGCGCTAAATGCAACCGTGGTGCCTACGAAAGTGCGCTTTAGTATTTTACGATTTTCGTAGTTGTGTTTATTTTGCAGATTAAATAAAACAGGTAGAGCTTTGATTGGTGGTTGGCATTTTACACTTGGAGACTTATATAATTGGAGTATTATATTACATGTGGTAGAATACACATGCTTGGCGCTTCATTTCGCGCCATATCCTTCATAATTCAGCCAAGCACATATGAGCCCCGGGAAGTTTTAATTTTACGCATAATGCTCTACTTAAGTGTGGAGGAGCTCACGCTCCTCACAAAAAAAGAACGTAATGGAATCACTCAATGATAGCTCCAACGTAGCTATATCTCTCTATGCCCCGGGAAGTACCATTTTTCCTTAATTTTCCCTATTTTCTATATTTATCAGTTCTCACATTGAGGGCGATGTTCAACTTAAGTGTGGAGGGGTAGCAAATAGGAAAAATTAATCATGTCCCTCTATGTTTGCCCTGCAGAAATTTTCAAATTTTCAAATGATATTTTCTAGAAGATTTAAAAACCAAACTAACTACAAGAGAAACAATGACTATGACAAATATATGTAGATGCGGAAAAACTAACTCTATGCTAAGAAGAACAATTGAATAAAACAAAACTTGATTCCTAATAATTGCTAGGGTTACAGATTATAACTATGAAATATTTGTGAAAACTTGTATATCTAAATAGTGTGTAGGTTCCTATTATACACAAGGATATCCTAATGGACTTACACATGCGTTAAGTGATCTTGCATATCTATTTAATTATTCCATGACAATAACACTTAAGCAGTCCTATCTTAGTGCAAGCAGAGTACTAATCTTACACTAACTGTACTAACTATACTACAAGTTATAACATATATATGCTAGTACTAACTATTTATTACTAACAATACTAACAACTTAGTTATTTTCTTTGAATCTTTAGCTTTCTCCACCAGCAGCTCTAAGTAGAACTCGCAATAGTAACTTGTTAAGTTAGGCACCACTCAGTTGTAAGAAATTCTAAACCCAAACAATCCTCCCTAAACCTGTGTTCATTGTTACTTCATGTTTCTTTGTTTGAGCTTTCTTGAACACTAGTGAGGATTGTACCCAAACATATGGCTACTCTTTATCTTGCTCTTTGATGACTTGAACTCTTAGATCCTCTGTAAAACTTGAATATTTTTAGCTTCTAGTCTTGTCTATCATATCATCTCAGAATCGCAACCACAGCAATAAGCATACAACTAAGTTGGCCTTGTATTTTTTGGTAAACTACTAGCCATAAACGTATTTGATATTTCTTTACCAGTAGTCGTTTTCTCTGGAATAGCCAATGCTTTATTGCAATAACATGGTGCATTGATAATCATATAGTTTTGAGTAAACTATCAACTATCAATGGATTTGAGATGTCTATAACAAGAAGCCATTTGCTTTGGACTAGCAATCTTTACTGTAAAGATAGTGAGTTGTAGAACATATAGTTTTTGGCAAATATCAGCTTTAACAGCTTTGAGATGTCTTTACAGAAGTTGTTTGCTTGGACTACGCCAAGTTCTTGATGTCTGTAAGACATGGTGAACTGATGACCATTTGTTGTGTGGTTATAAATCCAACACTTAAAGATCCTTCTCACTTCCATTATAGCTTCCATATTCATCAATCTACTTTTGAATGAACCTAACCAGATTATAAGCACTTTCACTTACAGACTCAGCTGTCAATTTTAAGACATCATCCTCTCAGTGTTTCTTTTTGTGAGGGATATTTGCTTTTTGCACGATATGAATCTCAGTCCATCTTTCTTAGTGTCCAAGTATGAACTCCATAATTGATTAGAAATTCCAGCTCTTTAGATTCCATTTTCTGATTCTGCCAGAGTTCATCTTCTGTATTTGCATCAAACATTGTCCTTAAATCTCCCAAAGACTTGATCATCACTTCTAGAGTTAGTTTGATTAAACCTCTGCTACCCGTTTATCTAACTCCTCAAGATCTAGCTATCAAGCATCGTCACCATCTCAGAAAAGGTTTTAAATCCATATAGAATCTTTCATAGATCTAAGATCTATAGTAGATGCACTCTGCTCTATGTTGTCAGATGATAGATTTTTGAATTCCAGTTAATGATTTGGAAGATCTTTCTTAGGACTTCATAATCTATTATTCCTTCTTCATCTGGAACTAGCTTTAGAAAAGTCTTTAGATGCTCTTCTTCTTCAAGATCAAAGTCTCTCTTTTGCATTCTAGACTTCTTTGTTGCTTTCATCTTAAGTCTTCTGCCTGGTCTTTTTTTCTGTACTTTCTTTATTTCCTTCTGTTAACTTCAAACTTTAGTACTGTCGGTTCTTCAAGAACCTTTCTCCTCATGTACACAGCTACTTCTTTATTCAATTCTTCTGATTCAATCTTTATCCTTCTCAGAACCCAATAGGAAACAAAATCTGCAATTCTCATGTTTCCTTGATGTATCCACTGAATCTCTTTAGAGTCTTTTTGTTTAGCTGAGCATGTTTATATCTACTGTATTGTTTTAGGTTAGGTTATCATTAGGCTTCTCAGATTAGATTTGTGTTGGAGGCTTATTCTGATTGCGTGCTCTTTCTTCAAGCGACTCCTTCTTTACCATTTCAAAAATTACTCTGCAAGTAACTTGGCTCTTTCATCCACGGTATCCTTTTCCGGTAATTCTTGAGTCCTTGACAGCTTAAATCAAGATCAGCATCTTTTCATGCTTAGAAACTCTCATCATACATATTTGTGTGATGTAGTTCAAAGTTGCTTGCTCTTGTCTTGTCTCTCCAATCTAGCTTTTTTTTTCTTTTTTTTTTTTTATTCGTCAAGTTCTGCTTGGAACTTTATATTTTTTTTTTAATGCTATTTCAGCATCTCTCTCAATTTGTGCTTCACTTGATCTTTGATTATACCTTTATGTTTAGGCTCTTCCTCAAGAAACCTTTGCCTTAATCTTAGGATCAATTTTTGCGTAGTGGCTTCAAGGTCAAACTGATTTGCAGGTCTTTAGCATCTTTCATTTCTTTGATTTCAACTCCTTTAAGCTTTGCCTTGTCATTAACAATACCAAAGCATCACCAGAAAGTATCTTCATCTTCAGAACATGTTGTAGTAGATGAGTATATAGAGTAGCAAGTACTAACTTCTGCAGTGGCAGTATCATGTTAACACTGTATTACCAGCATGTTAACACCCCATTTTTCCATATAGCAGCGAGCTAAATTGGGTATTCTTTCATAGTACCCGTCATAATACCCCAAAAAACAAGATTCAACAGCGACGTTTTGAAAAGAATTTAAGTTATCATATTTAATCTCAGAGTTATACAAAAGGAGGTCTAAAATTAGAAACATTAAAGTTTGAATGCTCACAATTTAGCCATCTTCAGTCCATGCCACTCCGTGCTTAAGTTGCTCAAATATGGATAAATGCGTTAAAGAGTCACACACATAGGTGAGTGAACTTTTCATAGTTTTATGATAAATAACAGTGAGATTTTTTTTTCCTTGTATATCCCCATAAGTGTAATTATTGCATTGAATTTAGAAATCGTATTATGCATTGTGGGTATTATTAATTAGTCTAGTTTATGGAAACAAATGGCTTGGAGAATATCTCAACAATGATTAATATAATGATAATGGCCAGGAGTTCGGCAATTGTCAAAAACCTAGAGATTCAAACATAGTGTGTTAGGATACCTATGGCTAACACAAACGGGATCGTCCCACGACAGCTATCAAATATTCGGTTCATGCAAGTGCTTATGGTTCCATAATAGTGAGGTTCTTTTGGCCATAAGAGACTTAGACCTTAGATTGTAATATATATCAGGATAGCTATTAGATTGATAAAATACTGTATTCATAATATATCGCATGTATCCCCTTCGGGTTTATGAAAGCATTAAAGAGATTTAAAAGTGAGGTTATGAACTCATTAATAGTACAGAGAAATCTGATTGATGGCAAAAGTATATGAAATGAAAGTAACGGCTTCGTCACACAACCTGAGTAATATGTCAAGTCTTAGTTTGATTGATTATGTTTTATGTATATGCCCTCAAACTTAATATCATTTGATTGAACTTATTATGGAATTCATTGCATTATTGCATCACTGTTCGGGCCATCATAATTCAGAGGTCATGTAGTAAACGTTTGAGGAGCTAGGGCACTTTAAATCGTAAACCCAACAACTCAGTCAGAACGTAATACCAAGATGAAACCCCTTAATATGAAGCTCCCTAGTATTGTGATACGATATAGATTCGGGACAGGATTTTTAAAAAGCACATCGATGATGAATTTTATAATAGTTATAACATAATCGGTTTTAAGCGTTTTGCTCAATAACTGGAAATGATAAGCACGTCAAGCGTTAATTAAAGTTATGTCTTATAAGGTTTTGAACACATTTCTACACTTTTTCAAAATGTTACATTTTAGACCCTTAAGAATGAAAAATGGCAAAATATACCCTTGAAGTTTTCACTTTTACAAGTTTGGTCCTTCTAGTTTAAAAGATGTACAAAGTAAACCTTGTATTTTGGAAAGTGACATAATAGACCCCTATAGTTATAACTTTGATAAAATGACATTTTCAGTCCCTTTAGTTATAAGTTTTAGAAAGTTACGATATATACCCTTTTGCATGAAAAATGTATCGTTTTTAGTCCAAAATCCATAATAATGATATTTTTCAATATGAAAAGTAATTTACAGGTTATAGCTTATTAATATAAGCTAAAATATGAAGGTTTAACGTAACAAAAGTTCAAAATAACGATTCGTTAAGCTAGAAATCAAAACGGGTCGTTTTTAGGGTTTTTATCAAAAACACATGGGTTTGAGGATTCAAAGCTTCAAACAAGAGTTCATGCATGATCTTAAGAGTATTATGAACATTCATATACAGATTATAAGCTTATAGAACAAGATCTTAGGCTTACTTAAGCTAAAATGGGTTGAAAAGGGTTTTTATGATCCGTACGCCTAGAAATGGTTTCAAGACTTCATTTTTCTTGCTTCTTAGCTTCTATTCTGAGCTTATGGACTTCTCTTGATCTTCTATTGCTGCTATGGAAGTGTTAGAATTCCATTTATGGGTAAGAGATGAGATGTGGGGGATGATTTGAAAGAACATGTATGTATGCCTATTTATAGTACTTGAAACACTTAAGGACTAAGTTTCCTTGGTAGACAAGTGTTAGGACATGTAGAGGGTGACTATTAGCAGCTAGGAGATGAGTCTTACAAGCTAGAACTAGCTAGGATTGAAAGGTGGAAGGATTTTAGGGTGTTTGTGTGTTTGGCTAGAAATGAAAAAATAAGGTGATGATGTAGCTTCTTGGTGGCCATGAAATGTGTTTGAGGTACTTGTAAGCTGCTATGGAGATGCCATGGAGGTGCTAGGGTGAGGGTGTGATGATATCATGGTGGTTCTAGACGTTTTAGGGGTGTTTGGTTTGATTTATACATGGCTATTTTTGGACAGCCAACATCAGTCTCGGTAAAATGGTTGCCATTTACAAACCGTAACTCCAATGAAGTTCAAACTAGTAAGCATGGTTAGATATTTGAGTCCTCTACAACGTTTAGTTTTACATATTTAGGGGTTACTATACAAAAATTTAGAGATAATAGCCATTTACTACAGGTGTGCAGAATCTGCGCACCTTTGCCATTTCGGCTATAACTAATTCATCCGATATCGAATCGGGTTGATTCCACCGGCAAAATGATCACAAGACATAGGGCTACAACCTAGTATTTTCACTTAATATCCAGATCCTATTGATTTTTCTCAGTTCCTATGTTTTATCAACCGATCAGATTTCTTGAAAACTATGAATTAGTTTAAGGGTGTAACGGATTTGCTATGGTTTTATGATTTTGGTTTAGGGTTAGATGAATTAGGGTTTTAGGATTAGGGTTTAGAAGTTGTGCATTGGGTGTTTGTACCTTGTGTTAAAGTGGTGGTAAGATATAAACATGATTTAGGAGGTAAAACGACCTAGTTTGTATTTCATGCATAATTGACTTGTACATTGGGCTTTAGAAAGTTGTAACTTGATTTAGGAGGGAAAAGATATTCAAATGTTGTGCATTGATACTTGTATACATGCTTTAAAGGCTTGTACATTCATTTTATAGGTATATATTACATATAATTAGGGTTTTGATGTAAATGTTAACGTTTAATGCTTGTTTTGAGATAACGCTTTGAAAAGTACGTTTAAATGAATAATGTACTTGGTAAAAATGATATTAAGATATTGACTTGACATATTAGGAGGTTTACATGATATAAACATAGATATAGATGATATAAGTAGGTTGTGTGAACTTGTTTAGTTTGCTATGTAAATAATAGAATGTAATAAAGCGAAAATTTTCCTGTACAAATGTGATCATAATATAATAAGTAGATACTTCATTGATGAAAATTTCGGGTTGTTATAATGCAGGCGTACAAATAAGCTAGAAAATAAGCTTCAAAATGAAAAGTAGGTTAAAACAAATGGAGTTTGACCTCCATTGAGCTTATGCTCAAAATTTCAGATCCTAAAAACACTTTTAACTAAACTAATTTTTGAAAATGAAAAAGCAATTTTATACTAAAAGTTACTTAACAAAAACTTTGACAGAATTGATAAAACACAAGTAAACTAAAAACAACTATCCTACTGCATTAAGACATCAAAAAGGACATTAAACCAATTCTTAAGCCTAGGAATTTGAAAATAGATGATTACCAAATAACATTAAGCAAAAATAAACACAATCCAATAACAAATAAGCACTTAAATAAGCAAAAGAGCAATAAGTAGAATTAGCTAAAAAGAAACAGTTCTAAAGAAAAATTCAAACAAGGGACATTTAAGCCATAAACAAAGACACATAAGCAATAAATAACAATAACAAGCAAGAATAAGCAAATTAAAACAGTAATAAGTTAAGCTACAGTAAAATAAGCAAAAATTAAAAAAGAGAGCTTACAGGAGTCCAAAACTTTTGGCAAGGGAATAAGCTCTTAAACAGCTTATAAACCAACCTATATAAGCTCTAAAATCCTGCCCTTGCTTATAAATAATCAAATCTAAGCACCCATAAGCTCATCCTTTGCTAGCTTATCATCCATTAAGCTCAAAATCAAAATTATTGGTTCCATTAAATAGTCACTTTCAAAAACCTTTGTAAGAGCTTTAAATAAGTTTAAAACATATTATATAAGCTTAAAAGAGATTAACAAAGACACTTGTGAATGAAAATAAGCTTGAATGGCATAAAACTCAAAATTTCTTAAAACATGAAAACTTGAAAAACTGAAATTTCATTAACTATGAAAGGATTACAAAGCTTTGAGAC